>JACVTC010000027.1:1305000-1365000 GCA_016946835.1 Neocallimastix lanati (nom. inval.)
TTTATTTTTTACTTTTTTATTTTATTTTATTTTATTTTATTTTATTTTATTTTATTTTTTTTTACCTTTATATCACCCTCAATCGAACTAGATAGAAGATAATCATTAACTTCATCTATAGCTAATGATTTAATAGCTAAAGTATGTGCTTGGAAAGTATTTAGGCAATTCATGTTCTTAATGTCGAATACATCTATATATTTATGAAGTATTAATTTTAAAATAATATAATTTTTATATATTATTATTATTATTATTATTATTATTATTATTATTATTATTATTAATTTACATAAAAAATATATATATATATATTATTATATATATAAATAATATATATTATATTGAATTAAAATAAAACTTACATATATCACCACGCTTACTACCAACAGCTAAAAGCTTATATTGAGCTGAGTAAGCCATAGAAAGTGCATTTTCTTCAGTCAATGAAAAAGTTTTAACTTTAATTGATGACGGTGGTAATAATGTATCATATATACAAACGTTACTTTAAAATAATAATAATAATAACAATAATAATAAATTGACTTTATTAGTATAAATTAACTTTAATTTTGAGAATAAAAATATATATATATATAAATAAAAATTATTTATATCATTGATTCATATTTTATAATTACTCATTATTTGATGATGATAGTGCAATAGCGATTAAACTACTTGAAGATAGGAATCTAAAATCATTAATTGGGTTATGATCATTTGTAATGACTTGACATGGTTCAGATGAAGATTGAGCATTATCAAAGTTCCATAAGTAAAGATCACCATTTCCAGTGCAAGCACCGAATTTTTGACCATAAGAATCGAAACAACATTTTATTATTTTGGAGGTATCATTAGTTGTATAAAACATTATTGGTTCTGGGTGACCAAATTGGAATAAAACAATTGAAGATTTTGAATATTGAGTATCATTAATTGAGGCAATGTCTAAATCATATTAATAAATAAATTAATTAATAAATAGCAAAATTAATTATTACAATTATTCATAAATTTTAATAATAAAATATTATTTAAAATCAAATAAATATTTCTATTTCTTTTTCTTTTTACAATAATTATTAGTTGGATGTGATGAAAGGCATGTGACATGGAGTGCTTGTCTTTTTAATGTCTAAAATGTTTTTTTAATTATATAAATAAAATTTAAATATACAAATATTTACATAAATAATAAATTTTTATCATTATAATTTTTTTATTATCAATTTACAACTAAAAAATCAATATCATTTGGCAAAGAGTCTATTATAAAATAAAAATATATTATAAATAATATATTAATTAAATATAAATATATTTTATATAAATAAATTATAATAATTATTATTAATTATTAATTATTGATAATTAATATAATTTATAAAATAATAATTAACTTACTTCTAAGATTTCCTGAAAGAGAACGCTTAAAAGCCTTTTGAATAGAATCATAACTAAGATTTCTACCCATTGATATTGATGATTTTGGCGAACCTGGAGCACTATTTAATGAATATTGACTTTCTGAAGTTTTAAGTTGATTATTACTATCATCATAAAGTTGAGATGCTTTTTTACTATCAAAATTATTTAATATATCAAAACTCTTTGGAGTTCCACTAACATTAATTCCATTGTTATTCTTTTGCTATTAATAAATTGGAAATATATTTAATATATTTGTTATTTAGAGAAGATATATATATATATATGAAATTTATTATATGTACATTACCTCATAGTATATATAAGCATTCTCAATATCAAGTTCATATATAGCTTTAGCGGTTGCAACAGCAACACATTTGTTATCAATCTTTATAAAATTATAATTATAATGATATAATAACGATAATATATAAAAATATATAAAAATAAATAAATAATTATTTCATTTTTTTTTTTTTTTTTTTTTTAAAAAATATATATATATATATATTTATATTTATAAAAGCATACAGGATTAATAGTAAAAGATAATATTGGTTCGTTTATTCTTAGTATTAATTCATGTAACTTATCAATTCCTCCTTCAATTTCTTTCTCTGCATTTATATTCTGTATTATTATATAAAAAATTAGATATTTAATATTAAAAAATAAATAATAAATTAAATTAAATTACAATAAATAGTAAAAATATAAATAAATATAAATATGAAATACATATTGAATAAAATAAAATAAAAAAAAATAAAATAAATAGTGAAGTAATTAAAAAGAGTAAAGTTTTAACAAAAATAAGAAAAATAAATAAAATAAAATAAATAGTTACGTAATTAAAAATAAAAAAGCATCAATAAAAATAAAATAAAATAAAATAAAATAAAATAAAATAAATAAATAAAATAAAATAAAATAAAATAAAATAAAATAAAATAAATAAAATAAAATAAAATAAAATAAAATAAAATAAAATAAATAAATAAAATAAAATAAAATAAAATAAAATAAAATAAAATAAAATAAAATAAAATAAAATAAAATAAAATAAAATAAAATAAAATAAAATAAAATAAAATAAAATAAAATAAAATAAAATAAAATAAAATAAAATAAAATAAAATAAAATAAAATAAAATAAAATAAAATAAAATAAAATAAAATAAAATAAAATAAAATAAAATAAATAAAATAAAATAAAATAAAATAAAATAAAATAAAATAAAATAAAATAAAATAAAATAAAATAAAATAAAATAAAATAAAATAAAATAAAATAAAATAAAATAAAATAAAATAAAATAAAATAAAATAAAATAAAATAAAATAAAATAAAATAAAATAAAATAAAATAAAATAAAATAAAATAAAATAAAATAAAATAAAATAAAATAAAATAAAATAAAATAAAATAAAATAAAATAAAATAAAATAAAATAAAATAAAATAAAATAAAATAAAATAAAATAAAATAAAATAAAATAAAATAAAATAAAATAAAATAAAATAAAATAAAATAAAATAAAATAAAATAAAATAAAATAAAATAAAATAAAATAAAATAAAATAAAATAAAATAAAATAAAATAAAATAAAATAAAATAAAATAAATAAAATAAATATAAATAAAATAAAATAAAATAAATAAAATAAAATAAAATAAAATAAAATAAAATAAAATAAATAAATAAAATAAAATAAAATAAAATAAAATAAAATAAAATAAAATAAAATAAAATAAAATAAAATAAAATAAAATAAAATAAAATAAAATAAAATAAAATAAAATAAAATAAAATAAAATAAAATAAAATAAAATAAAATAAAATAAAATAAAATAAAATAAAATAAAATAAAATAAAATAAAATAAAATAAAATAAAATAAAATAAAATAAAATAAAATAAAATAAAATAAAATAAAATAAAATAAAATAAAATAAAATAAAATAAAATAAAATAAAATAAAATAAAATTAAATAAAATAAAATAAAATAAAATAAAATAAAATAAAATTAAAAATTAAAATATTTATTTAAATTATATAATCTCAATAAAAGTTACCATTGTTGATAATTTATCAATAATTAAATCAGTTTCAGTTAAATTCTTTAATAATTCCCAATATTTCTTTTGGTCCTTATCTTTCATATATGATTTTAATGAATCTTTATGTTTGTTAATAATGAAATAATTAGATATCATTAATTAATATATAAATTTAATTCATTAATTTATCATGAATAATTTTTTATTTATAAATAATTACCCTTGAATGTATTGCAATCTTCAAGCTTATTTTTAACTTCTGTTTCAAAGGTATATGTCATATGAGATAAAGGTTTAAGTAAAAAGTCATAGAAATAATTACTTATTTCATCTATTAGTTTTTAAATATACGTTAATATATTTTTAATAGTTAATATATATAATTTTAATTTAATATATTTTTAATAGTTAATATATATAATTTTAATTTAATATATTTTTAATAGTTAATATATATAATTTTAATACTACTATTTAATACTTATAATAAATTAATTATAGTGAAAAAAAAAAAAAAATAATTAAAAATATTTTACCTGAATTCATTTTTTCTAAATCTAATAAATATTTTTCTAAAGATGAAATAATATAGTAATATGTTATTAATTCTAATAACGTTTCAGTCTTCTCTCTTCTTTCTTTAACAGAGTAATCCTTACTTTTAGATCCTATTCTTAATTCTTCTTCCATTTCATCATCAGATAAAAGATAATCATCACTTTCTTCTTCTTCTCCATTGTTTACTTGTACCTCCGCACCATTAATAATATCCTTTATAATAGTATGAAGAGCTCTATGATCTTCATTTTGAAGACCATTTAAGAAACCTTTAAGATTATAAACAAGTAATAACAATTTTTTCCAATCCTTTAAATGCACAGTAGTTAATAATAAAGAAAGATATGTAGAATGAGCAAATTGAATCATTTTCGGTGAGAAATTTTTAATACTTGATTTATGTAACTGTTTTATCCAATGATCTAATGTAATTAAGAAACGTCTTTAAAAATTTATATAAATATATATAGGTATATATATTTTTTTATTTAATTTGATAAAAAAAAATTATAAATGAATAAAAATAAAAATTAAAAATAAAATAAAATTAAAATTAAAATTAAAATTAAAAAAAAAAAAAAAAAATAAAAATAAAAAATAAAAATAAAAATATAAATAAAAATAAAAATAAAAAAATAAAATAAAAAATAAAAAATAAATAAATTTATATATTTACTTTGCAACTTGAGTAATATATTCATAATTCATTTTTGAACCCGGAAATTCGTCACTACCATCTGATAATCTAAATAATAATCTATTTAAGGTATTACTCTTTTCGTAAAATATGCTGTCAACAATATCACTAAAATCAACCGCTTTACCATTCATTGGGAATATATCTATGAAAGCTAATGTAGAATGGTCTTGATTACAACCCCATATTAAAACACAATTTATTATTTCTATTGGCATATTGATTAATTTTGATAATTTTTTTAATCCATTATGCATTTTTTTAATAAATTGCTTAAATAGTTGACTTTCTACGAGAATATATTCATTTTCTAAAACATTGGCAATAGAATTACAACCATCCCAAATAGCTCTTAATCCAAGATACCATTTCAACAATGTAATACTTTGATCAATATAAACATTTTTATTATTTATTGACGATAGTGAAGTATTTGTTGATGATTTTACATTGTTAGATTTTATTGAACTTTCTTCATCAATAGAAACTAAGGTACTCTTTTTTTCTTTATCATATTCACTCCAATCTAATGTAGGTGAAGCCTTTGTACGTGTAAAAAGCCAATCATAATTATTTGAAGTTGAGGTATTATTAGAAGTATTAGAAGTAGTATTGGTATTGGTATTGGTATTATTTCCAAAGGTTCCCCAATCTAATAAACCAGAATTTAATGAATTCATATTATTATTTGAAGTAGATGATGGACCTGACAAGAAACTAAATGATTTTGTAATTTCTTTTGGATGGAATTGTTTTTCTTCTTCTTCTTCAGTCTTTAATAAAGTATCAGAATATTTATTAATTAAATCTAATGATAGCATAGGACAACCCATAATTTCATAAGTATTAATTGCTTTGAAAATAAGTTTCTTTTCTTGGAATGGTTTAATATTTACTGGTTTACGTAAACTTTTATAATTATCTTTTAAATTTTGATATAAAATTAATAAAATTGGATCTTCTGGTTTAGTTTCTTGATAATATTCAAAACCAGCTAAATCTGAATATGACTGAGAAGTAATCTTATTTCTGAAATTTTCCAATGGAACCTATTTCAAATTAAATGATTTTATAATAATAATTTGTAATTAGTAAGTTTAATATCCAAAATTAATAATAATAATAATAATAAAAATTTATGTGCATATATTATGTGCATATATTATGCACATTATATATACATTTCACTATATTATATTATATTATATTATATTATATGATATTATATTATATTATATTATATTATATTATATTATATCATATATTGTTACTTACAAAAATTGATTCTAAGGTACTCTCACTATCATTTAAAAATGAAAATATATGATTAGCTAACCATCGATCATTATTATCAATAGCTTGTGGTAATAAATAATTTATATATAAATCTTTTAATACTGGACTTTCATCACCTATTTTTTAAAAAAAAAAATAATTATTGATAAAATTTATTTTTAAAAAAAAAATATATACATACATATAAATAATGTTAATTTTTATATACATTAATGATTAAATAATTTTTTATTATTATTAATATTATTTTTTTTTTTTTTTTGAAAAAATTAATTGTATACATATATTTTTACCTTCATATAATCTACAAATAGTAATAGCTAATTGAATATCTTTTAACTGCTTTATACAAACATTAACAGCATCATATAATCTATCACCTAATAAGAAAAATCCAACAGCATTTTCAAATCTTCTTTTACTTAATAATGCAAATGCATTTTTTAAAGCAGCTTTTTGCCATCTTGGTTCAGTAAAATCATGATCTAAAAAAGTTAACATTTTAGCACGTTCTGGATGCCAAACAGCATTTTTCCAAAGACCAACGATAACTTTTAATTTTTTCATTGCCATATAAAAGATAAAGCAATTATATGGATTATTTTCACCATTATTCATATATTGATTTCTAGCAATAAGTTCAATTTGATGACGTAAAGTATTATTGTTTCTAATCCATAAACTTAAACCTAACGCTCTAGCATCTTTCCATAAGAATTTTTCACCACATGACATTTTACAGAAATTAATTAAAACATCTTGTGATTCACTGTAGTAAGCCCATGTAATATCTCTGAAATTTAATTGAGCACTTTGTGAAATAAATCTTCTAGAATAAGTGAAAAGTTTCATAGTAATTAAATATCTCATTCCATTTTCATCAAGTTGCATTTTCTGTTCAGTAGTCCATAACAGAATATTAACAATACCGACAAGATTCATTTGTTCATGCTTATTAATATATGGTAATTTAATTTGATATAAGTATTCAGTTAATAATCTTGCTTTTTCATTAGTAAAAGTATTTACATCTTCTGTATTCTCTTCTTCAATTGAAGTACGAAACAAAAAGTTATACTTTTTACTTGAATTAGCAACATTTTCATTTTCTTCTTCAAATAAAGACCATAATGGAGACGGTATATTAATAATCTCTCTATTAGCCTTTTTCATTAAATCAATATAATGATAAAGAATATTTAAACCATCCTTAGCAACGTTGTAACGACCCCATAAAATATAATTAATTAAATGCTGTGGGTGATATAATGGAAGTCTGTGAGTTTTGTCATTAGCAGATAATAATAAATTTGATCTTGGATTTTGAACAATTTCTAAATTTTGTGGAATAACCCACTTATCAATAGAATATATCATTGATTTATTAGCATAAACAAGAGTTCCATTTTCAAGCCATTTAACCAATTTTTCACCACCTTCTTCATTAGTTTCTTTAGGATATTGGACCTTACTAAAAACTTCCCATTTAACATAATTTGGATTTTCTTCACTCTTTCTAGTTCTACATAATATATGTACTTCCTTTTCAAAAGCAATAGCTAAAAATTGTTGACCTTCACTTGTGAAATACCAATCCATATCATATACCTTTGAATTTAATTTTATTGAATATTGTCTTTTAATAACTAGATTATAAATATCATTAATAAAAATATCCAATTTATGAGTACCATCAACTTCAGTAACAATAGCTAATGTATTTAACTTTGAATTCTTAGCAAATACTACTGGATCACTAAGTTTCTTTTCAACAGACTTTACTAATAAATTATCTGTTATAATTTCACTAGAATCGAATAAAGCTTGTTCATCGCCAATATGCCAATATCTTAAGCATTGATCTTCGGTATATGTACCAAACAATCCAATTGGAATATTAGTATATGTGAAAGCAGAAGAGAAATCACTTAATGAAATAATCTTAAGGATTTTACCACAATCATCTAATTCAACACCGGCTTTATAAATTAAATCTATTTTAAAATCATTCTCCTTTAAATGTACTTGCCAAATAAATAAAATGTTAGATTTTGAACTTAATGCATATAAATAAGATGATTTTTGTTTTGAAAAGGTATTCATATAAATTATGGGATAATCATTCATTTCATATGTCAAAACATTTTGAATTGCTCTATCTGTTATGATATAAATGTATATTTTATTATCTTGATAAACATAAATATATGGACCTTCAGTAAACCATTCAAATAATGCACCAGATTCATTAATATTAATACTTGTAACCCAATCTAAACTTTTCTTTGCTTGAATTCCATTATTATACCAAATCATAATTTCGCTCTTTCCATCTGAAGTAGCGATATAAGGAAGATTTGGATGACAAATTAAACTATTAATAGAATTTTGGTGAGCTGCCCAAGAATAAATCATTCTAAAATGAATTTCTTGTGAACTTAAAAATACATTATATAAATTCATTTCATAACAATTCATGATACCTCTACTGTTATGTGCAACAATCATTAATTCTGGTGATGAACATAAAGCTGTAAAATGTTATAATAAAAATTTTTAAGTATTAATTAAATTAATAATATATTAAAAATATATATATATTATTTGTGAATAATTATTACCATTTAATTCTTGTGAAGCTGGATTACTATATATTAATACTGGATTTCTAAAGAAATTATAATCTGATGATGAAAAAGCCTTTGGAATTTTAATTAAAACTACTAAATGGGGTATACTTAATGGATAAGTATTAAGATTCTAATTATTTTATTTATTATATATAATAATAAAAATAAAAGTTTAACAATAATAATAATAATAATAATAATAATAATAATAATAATAATAATAATAATAATAATAATAATAATAATAATAATAATAATAATAATAATAATAATAATAATAATAATAATAATAATAATAATAATAATATAATATTAATATTAATAATTAATAAATTTATTAAAAAACAAATAAATAAAATATAACATATTAAAAATATAGTAAATTAATTATAAAAAAAAATTTAGTCTATGAATATAAATTTTTATATCTATATATATTTATAATATACGAATTGAAACTAACTTGAACACCCCAAATAATAACAGTACCATCAGGTGAAACATGAAAAAGCATATCTTGATTATCCTTAATAATATCTTTTAATTCTTTTTGATTTTTATTATTGTTACCATTAACTCTTTGTCGCCATTTTTTTTGGAACTTATTTTTTTCTATAATACTATCAGAATAAATAGCTCTATGAATTTCGCGATTATCAATCCAATGAACATAAGAAATTTTTGGTTCACTAACAGGGGTATGATTTAATGATGGAGGTAAACAGAAGGGTTCAATCATTTTACACATATAAAATTTATAATTGTTATTCTCATCATTGCTTTGTGCCCAAAGACGACAAATATTATCACGACACATAGTTAATAAAATATTATTTATTTTTTTTCTATATTAATAAATTTTAATAAACAAAATTATATTTATTAAAATAAAATTAAATATAGATATATATAATTATTTATATATTATAGATAAAAATAATTTTAAAACGCATATTAACAATATGAATATTTCAAATAATGATATTATAAACTATTTTTTATCTTATAAAAATATCATTATTCAAATCAAAGTATACCTATTTTTTTCAACAGTCTTCCTCCAATCAAAACTTACTACAGATCTTGGATGAGAAAGATAAAGAAAATCAAATTTATAGGTATTAACCTCTTCTTCAGAACCGATAGATGAATCTTTTAAAGTACGCATATATTTAAATAAAATAAAAATAAAATAAAATAAAATAAATAGTAGAATATTAAATATGAAGTACAGATTGAATAAAATAAAATAAAATAAAATAAAATAAAAAATAAATAAATAAATAAATAAAATAAAATAAAAAAATTATAAATTATTAATTAGAGATTATTATAGTCTTTATTTTTTTAAAATAAAAAAAAAAATAAATAAATAAATAAATATATATATATATATACTTACAATCACTATCAACAACGGATCTACTATACCAAATCTTCACTAAGCAATCAAACTACAAAATTAATAATATTTAAAATTTATATTAATATAAAAATTATTATATCTAATAAAAAAATAAGAAACATTAAAATCAAAAATTAAAAAATCTACTTCAGTTAAGGTAGCAAAGAATTTTCCATCAGGTGAGAAAGAAACTAGAGAAACTTCACCGGCAGATCTTTAATTATTAATTATTATAAATTGTTAATACTATTTATAAATTACTATATAAATTAATTTATTTAAATGTTTAATAATACTAACACTTCTTCCCATATTAATTCATATATTTTTTCATTAGTTTTTATATTTTCTTGTAAAGATAATGAAGTTGTTGTTAAAGAAGTTTCTGATTCATTACTAACTTCTTTAGTTGAATCGTTCTTTATTAGTTTATAAGTTTTATTTTTCCAAATAGATAACTTTTTACTACCAGCTAGCAACCATTCTATTTATATTTAATAATTATTAATAATTATATATTATATATAACGAAATTAATTTAATACATATTATTTGCATTCATATTTAAAAAAAAAATAATAATAATTTTGAATACCTTCATCACTATTATTATTCCAATCAACACATCTTGGATTAGAATAAGAAATAATTTCTTGGCTACTCCACTGTAAATCCTTTCCATAATAATGAATTATATTTAATTTATAAAAATAAAATTAATATTATAAATTTTATTTCAATGATAAGTGTTAAAAACAAATATTTTATAAGTTTATCTATATACTTTTGGTCCTTCTTCAATTGGTATATAAATAATGATTGATGATTCATATCCTACAGCCAACTATTTTTATATATTTATATAAAAATTGATATTAAAAAATGTATAAATATACAAATATATATATTAATGTATAAAAATATATTTTCCATTTATGCCAAATAAATATTGAATTTTTATATAAAATTCAAACATACTTTTCCATTTTTATTGAAAGCTAAAGTATTAACTTGCTCATGGTTTCCATCAACCGTTAATTTTTGTATAAAGTTAAAATTTGAATCATATATAAAAACCCTATCTAAACTACCATAAGCCTTAAATTTTATAAATAATATTGTAAAATAATTATAATAAAAAATATTAAAAATTATGTATCATAATTCACTTATCAGTAAAAATAAATTTTTTTATAATAATTATTAATATTATTTTGAATAAATGTACAATATATCTGTGGTCTTTATAAAATACAGAATCAGAACATTTTATTGTTAAATTTTCTCTTGGTGGTATTGGAAGCATTATAACTCTTAAATTATTAAAATAAATAAATGAAAATAATTTAATTAATTTCTCAATTATGAATATACACTTATAAAATAGAAATTATACTCGTTGATAAATTTCTTTTATTACTTTAATTTTATTTTATTTAATTAAATTTTGTTCTTGTATATTATTTTATATTATTAAATTATGTCTTTGATAGTTGAAGTATTATAATATTATAATCAATTAATTTTTTTTAAAATAATAAGAAAATAAATAAATAAATAAATAAATAAATTAGTTATATTTATAAAAACACACGAAATATACTTTAAAAATGAAATGGACTAACACATAAAATATTTTGATTTAAAATTTTATTTGTAATATTATCTATGTAAATTTATATATATATATATATTATTGGTTATAATTATATACAAAAAAAAAAAAAAAAAATTGTAATAAATTAGTCTTACTATTAATTATATACTTACTTTTTAGACTTTAAAATATTATTACAACTATTTTTTTTATTAATGTAATTTTATTTCTATAACTATTATAATAATCATAATAATTATTTTTATTAGTTAATATAAAATATAATACATTCAATTATTAATTTAAAAATTTGAGGATAATTTATTATTTTACTAGTTTATTTTTTATATTATTAGTTTTATATGTTTATTACTAAAATTTATATAATATTTATAATCCTTATATTAAAACATGTTATATCCATTTTTTTTTTCATTCCAAAAATTCTTGTTTTTAAAAATAATTAATTTAATAATAAAAAAAGGGTATATTTGATACTATAATTAAAATTTACTTTAAAACTGAACTAAACATATATTTATTTTTATTGAATTCATCTCTAGCTGTTAATTTATATATCTTGATTAAATATATAATTTTTGAAATCCTGAATAAATATAAAAAAATATTATAAAAATAGAAGTTTCTTTATGAAAAATAGTTTTTTCTTTTCCCTTTTTTTACTATTATTATTTACCATTAAACAATAATAAATTTACATACAAAAATAACATTTATTTGTGTTTTTATTATAATTATCTTTAAAATATTTTTTTTTAATTTCTCGTTTACTTTGTTTAAGTTTTGTTGCTTATTAAATTTTATTTTTATTTTTTTATATCGAAAAGACTTATTATTAATAAATAAAATATTAAAAAAAATAATAAATAAATAAAATAAATTATTATCCCTAATTCTACTATAGGTTAATATACCACTTACTTTATTTTGATAATAATATTTTCTTAATTTTATATATATATATAAAGACAGTTTTGCTTTATTATATATTTATTTATTTGTTATTATTCTTTTGAATTTTAATATTTTTTCATTTTATTATTAATATTTTTATTAATAAATAAAACTGATAAAAAAATATGTTTAACAATATGAAAATGAGAAAAAGAAAGAAAAAAAAAAAAAAAAGAGAGAGAGAGTATGAGAATAGAAAGTTTAAAATTAGCAAGTATATGTAATATATTTATATATATATATTATTTTCACTTTGAAATTAATAGTTTAAAAAATATAACATTTAAATAAAACTTTCTATTATATAAATTATTTAGTTGATAAATTCTTTTTTCTTTCTTTATATCTTTTTTTTATTTTTTAATATTGCTAATTTTATTTAAAATTTTTTTTTTTTTACAATAGAAATAATTATTAAAGAGTATTTTAAAGATATAAAAAAGATTTTTTTAAAAAAGTAGGAAAAAAAAAAAATATTAAAGTTAAAAATAAAATAAAATTTTAAAATCTTGTAAATCAATAATATAAAATTTTGATAGGTATATTTTAACTATTTTACTATTGAATTGTTTAATTAATTTAAATTAATTAAAAATCTTTGAAAAAAAAAAAATTAATGGTTAAAGATAAAAATAAAAATAAAAATTATATATATAAAAAATAAAATTTAAAAGAAAGTTTTACATCTAAAAATCTACACAACAAAATATACATGGAATCTTTTAGTTATATTTCACTTTTTTTATTTTATTTTATTGTTTAAAAAATAAATATATGTATGTATATATATATACTATATATTTATACTCAAATAATTATCAATTAATATTTATAGTTTTAACATTTGATAAATTTAGAGAATATAATAAGAAAAAAAAATTTTTTTTTTTTTTTTATTTAAATATTATTTGAATAAGTGAACTATTCAAATACATATTTAAAAATAATAAATTTTACATTTATATTTAATAGCAATAAATATTATATAATTTATTATCACAGATATAAACAATTAATTAATAATTAAATTTTATATAAATTTAAATATTTTGTTATCGCAATATTATTTTTATTAAATAGGATATTAAAATATTAAAATTAAAAAGGCTATTAATAATATTTTTTCATTTATATAAAATACATATAATTTTCTTTACATTAACTCAATCATAAAAATTTAAACTTTGAAAATTATATATTGGTATTATTCCTAGAAAAGAAATATTACTGAATAGATAATTTTTTATTAATTCTTCATTTTATTTTATATATTTTTTGTAAAATATTTTATAATAATTAAAAAAAAAGGTTAAATAATTAAATAAATAATAAACCAAAGAAAAAAGAAAAAAAATATATATATATATATTATATATTTCAACTACGATTTAAAATATTTATTTATGTTCAATTCAATAATAATTTTTTACTAAATAAATTTTGTACAACTTTTAACTTCATTTATATATAAAAATATTATAATTTAAATTTAATTTTGATGTTTACTTTTTTGATTATTTTTTCAATAATTATATTTCATATATATTTAATACTTGATTTTTATATACTTTTATTGATATAATTATACATTTTTTATACATTTTTAATACTTTAATTATTAATTATTTACCAATTTTTTCTTTTCTTTTCTCTTCTTTTTTTTTTTTTTTTTTTTTTATTATTATTATTATTATTACTATTATTATTTTTAATATATTCCATTATATTAGCCACAGTCTTATTAATTAAATCCATATTAATTCTTATTTGATTAACTTAATATAAATTTTATTATTAATATTATTTAATATATATGAATCTAAACTTCATATTAATTCTTTTCTGAAAATATTTCTATTTTGTATATATGTTTCCTAATTTTAACTTTACATATTATAAAACATTTTACTGATATACAAATTTATTTTTCTAAATATACTTTAGGATATATGCGTTTTTTGAAATTATATTCATGTATATTAAATGAAATATAAAAAAAGTAATTTTTTTTGGTTATTCCTTTTTATATATATATATATATTGTAAATTTATCATTATATATATATATATATATATATATTAATAACTTTATTTTATGAAGAATAAAAAATTAACAAAAAAAAACTTGTTGAATAATAGACTTCTATTTTTAAGTTTTTTTATATATTAATTAGTATGATATATTAATATATAAAAAAAACAATGAAGTAGTATAAATGAGTAAAGTATTAATAAAATAAATAGTAGAATATAAATAATATAAATATAATTAAGGAGTAAATTGAAAAACATAATATAAAATAAAATAAAATAAAATAAAATAACTAACTAACTAACTAAATAAATAAATAAATAAGTAAATAAATAAACAAATAGATTTTTAATAAATAGTTGATTTTTATTTTTATTGTTTTTATTTGTTGTTTCTCTTTTTACAGAATAATAAATAGTTATATAAATTATATTTAAATATTTATATATTCAAATATAAATAAAGAAAATAAAAATTAATAATAAAAAAAAACAAATATAACATTTTGCTTCCTTTATATATATATTATTTTATTTTATTTTATACTTTAACTTTTTACTTATTTATATCATTATTAAAGTACTACTCTTTCTTTCTTTCTTTCTTTTTTTCTTTTTAATTATTATTATTATTAATTTATTTCATTTTATTTTATTTCATTTTATCTTATTTTTTATTTTATTTTTATTTTTATTTTTATTTTTATTTTTTTTTTATATTAAATAAAACGAAAATAAAATAAAAATATTAATAAAAATACTATTATTATAATAATAATAATAAGATATAAATATATATATTAAGCTTTAATGAATTAATTCCTTATTTAAATAATTTGTTTATTTAGTTCATTTTTCCATTGTGACCATTACTACCATAGTTTTGAATATTTTTATAGTTAAGTTGTTGAGTTGGGCTTGGTTGAGTGTCTTGATTTATGTCATCTCCAAAAGTTTCATTTTCATCATCAGAATTTTTTCCATCTAAAGCACCATTCTTCTTTTCTAAGTGACAATCATATAAAGCAATACCAACAGCATTAGTGATATTGAATATATTACCGATAATTGGTAAAGACTCTAAAAAGAAAGCTGCAATACCAAAAGTGCACATATTTTTGAAATGAGCCTTAATAAATTGCCATTGATCACTAGTACTATCAATTTTCTTTAATTCAAAGTAACGATCTATTATTATAATTTTATTGATTTATATATATATTAATATTATAATAAATATAATAATTATAAAATTAAATATATACATTTTTATATAAATAAATTTTTTATTTTAACTGATTTAGTATTATTATTTTTTTTTTTTATAAAATTTTCATAATTTACCTTGATGATCCCATCCTTGAATAACACCATTAAAGAAATAGTATGCAATTGTACCGAGAGTTGGAATGAAATTTAATGGAAGAGTAAAAATAGCTACAAGAATCTTAATAAGTTGGAATAAACGAATGGAACGCCTTTATATATTTTATTATTAGCATTTTTATGATATAAAAAAAAAAATTAGAAAAAATTATATAAATTTATAAATATTAATTTTTTTTTATTTTAATTATTGAATGTGTTTTAATCTACTTACATTATAGACTTCATACAGTTACTTTCTTCTTGTTGTAATAAATATTGGCAACCTTGTAAAACTAAAACCTATATACAATTTATTAAAATAAAAAAAAATTATAAATGTGAATTCATTAATTAAGAACTATATTTAGAAATATAAAATAAAAATAAATATATATATAAATAAATTATTTATATTTTATAATTTACTTCATCGAAAGCCTTTTCATGGAAATAACCTAAGAAAACATTCTTTATATAATTTTAATGTTAAAAATGTATAAATAATTATATACATTAATATATTTTGAACTTGAAAATAATATAATTTTACTATTATAAAATTTAAAATAGACATATTTATCCTGTTTATTAATATATTTTTAATTTTTTATACATACAATAACAATTTGTGAAATAATGAAAATTTCAAGAATAATTATAATAAAATTGATAACATGATTAAGCCAAGGCCAGAAAAAGGGTAAAATACGTTCATTAATTAAATTATATTGTGGAGTATTTAAAAAGTTAAACATTACGATTAAAACTACAATGTCAATAACTAAAGAGAAGAAGACTGGAAGATATGAATTCTTTCTGAGTTCTTTCTTTTTTAATAAATATATAATACCACTAAATGGGTAAGAATATCCGTTAATGGCCATCTTTTAATTTTTTAATTTCTTTTCAATAATTTATTTATTTTATTATTCAAAACTGTATATTTAAATTGAATATTATAAAATATACGACTTTGTTGTATATCAAGAAATCTATAAATTATATATAAAATTATATTAATATTTGTTAATTATTCCTTTTTCTTTTTTTATTTTTTTTATAAGAAAAATAAAGTTAAATTGAAAGATGCATATAATAAATAGTTAAATAGTTAAATATATATATTTTAAAAGAGTAAAAAATAATTAATTCTGTTTAATTTTATTATTTATAATAATTATTATAAATAGAAATATTGATTCAATATTATAGCTTTGTCTTTAAATCAATACAATTTATAAAATATAATGTAAAAAACATTTATTATCGAAAAAAAAAAATAATAATAAAATAATTGATAAATTTCTTTTAGTTTCTAAAATTTAAAGAAATATTTTATTTGATTAATATTATGGATATTTTTCTTCTCATACTTCTATTATTTTTTTTATGAATATATATTTTGTTTGTTTGCTGTTGTTTATTTCTACTTACAATATAATATATTATAGTTTATTTGATTTATATTATTTTTTAATATAATTTTTTTTTATTTTATTTTATTTTAATCTTTATTTTTTTTTTTTTTTTTAATAATATTATAATAAAAAAAATAAAGTTCTTTATTTTTAAATTTCAAAATTAAAAATTCTTTATTATTTTATTATATTTTTATTTATTTTTTTTTTTTTTTAGTTAATTTTAAGTGTAAAAGAAAAAGTTTCGATTTTTTAATTATTAAAAATATTTTATATTGAAAATAAAATTATCACTTTTTATTTTTTATATTACATAGAAATAAATGAAATATATATTGTAAAGTATTACAATAAATTATAATTTAAATATGCATATATATATTAAGTTTTAAATTATAAATATTATCAAAATACTTTTGTGATACTAAAAAAATGGAAAAAAAAAAAATCAAAATTTAACTTAAATTAATAATTTAATCTTATTTAATATTGATTAAAATGTATTTTTATTATTTATTTATTTATTTATTTATTTATTTATTTATTTATTTATTTATTTATTTATTTATTTATTTATTTATTTATTTATTTATTTATTTATTTATTTATTTATTTATTTATTATTATTTATTATTTATTAATCCAATAAATGTTTGTAATCTTTTATTTTTTAGATTAAGGTATTACTTTATTTAATTTTTAATATTATTTACTAAAAAAAATCATGAAATTTTTTATATTAATATTAAAAAACTACTTTATTTCGAGAACGATGGGGCCTTTAACTCTTCTTAATCATGATAACACTATGTGGATTATAATTATTATTCGAATCTGTATCGAAATTCTTTGCCTTATCGCTTCAATGTAAATTACTCTTAACAACCGTAGGTCTTAATAGTATACCAATTTTATAAATATGAATATTTCTTATTAATGATGATAAATTATTAAAAAAAAATATTTTCATAAAAAAAAAAATTCTTTAAGGAAAATAGCCTAAATTAATATATTTAGTAATTAAATGTAATATTTATGGAATTAAATATATATAATAAACCTTGACGACATAATTAAAAATTCAAAATTCAAAATTCAAAATTCAAAAAAAAAAAAAAAAAAAAAAAAAGTATCTTATTTCCCAAATAATGAAATAAATTTTATTTTAATACTTTTTAACAACAAAACAATAATAATGTTAGGTATTTATTCAGTTTAATTTTAGTAAATTAATCTAAATATATTTTATATAATAAAGTATATTTAAAACTTATATAATTGTTTTTATAAATAAAATTACATATAATATTAATTTTATATTTTTATTTAGTATTAATAATAGCGTATTAATAATTGATATTGTTTATTTTATTAAACAATCAAATCTTTATGAATATTTATTGTTTCAATATTTAAAATATATATTAAACTAATAAAAACATAACAATTTAGTTAATTATTTAAATATAATTATATATATCACATATCTGTTAAACATATACATATACAATTATATATATATATATTTACCCTTATGTTTACTAAAGTATATAAAAATATAACTTTCTTTTTTTTTTTTTTTTTTAAATTGTTAAAAATAAGACATATCAAAGATAATTCAGAAAAAATCGCTTAACCCAAATAATTGTAAAAATGTTAATTATATTATTGTTAATTATAATAAAAATTTTTGTCTTTTTTTTTTTTTTTTTTATATATATTTGATTTATAAATGCGCTTTATTATTAAATGAAGATATATAAAATTATTTATATTAAATATTAAAATAAAACGAAAATAAATAAAATCTATTAAGATACATTAATTAAATATTATATATGTTTTCTAATTCTTATTATTTTTATCATTAATTATGATTATGTGATAAAATTTATTTTCTTGGTTTTTTTTATGCTATCACGAATTGTTAAATCCATTTATTTAGCTTTATTGGTCTTCTTCTTAATTCCTCCCTTCTTTTTCTTCTTTAAAGAATCGAGATGTAAAGCTAATAAATTAGAATAAGCATCAATGAATTTTTCAGCATTTTCTTCTTTAACCTTTATAGTAAAATATATTTCAAAGTATTATTTATAATATATTTTGGGATAATAATATATATATATTAATTTTAAATTAAATTTTGTTTATAATATATAAATAATCAATTAGTATAAGAAATCTTAAATATTCAATATTTATAAATAATTGTATTTATTAAAATTAAATATAAATTTTATTGAATTATTATGAATATCTTACTAAAGTACTAATTTTATTTTTATTTTGAACAGCTCTAAAAAGACATTGGAATTTTTCATCTTCTGCAACTAAAGAAGGATCAGCATTCTTCTTACGTAATTCTTTATGATCCCACTTGTCTTAATATTATTTTATTATTACATTTTTGTGCAAAAATTTTATAATTAATATTAAAATATACATCATTAAATTTATATATTTTTTAATTTATTATTATTTTTGATATTAAAAAATAGATTATTAAATTGGAATTTTTACATCTTTTCATAGAAACATAAACAGTTCCATTTTCCTTTGTTTTTTCAAATTGATTATTTAATTGTGTTAAAAACTATTTGAAAAATTTTATTTAAATGGAAAAATATACATAATAACAATATTAAAATAATAAATACTTTTGATTAGTAACTTTTTTTTTATTTCATCTAATTAATTTCATTTCAACGATTTATACATGTATTATATTTAATCATTATTATTTTAGTATTTTAAAATTAATTTATAATTATATTAAATAAAACATTGGTTTCTAATCCATTAATTATAAATTTACCTGGTCGTTACTAAGTAAACCCATCTTATTTTGATTTATACCATTTTTTATAATAATAATTTTTAATAAATAGCAAGATGATTTAAATTAGTAAATTATTTAGATATTATTTTTGTTATTTTTTTGATTCATTGTCCTTTTATTATTATTATTACTATTACTATTATTACTATTACTATTATTACTATTATTATTATTATTATTATTATTATTATTATTATTATTATTATTAAAATTGTTTAATAAACTAAATTTCATTAAATATGTTAATTAAATTTATTTATTAAAAATAATTATTATATCCAATAAAATATTCTTATTTTTTTTTTTTTTTTTTTTTTCATTATCAATTTTCTTAATTAATTATTAATACAATTTTATGTTTTAAATTGTTATTGAACTATATCTTCAACTTTTTTTATTTACCTTTTATGAATTTTAATTTTGAAGATATTAAGAGATAAACATGAATAAAAAATCTTTTATTAATTCTTTAACATAAATTTATTTGTTGATTACATAAATTTAATTTAATATATTTATAAATAATGTATAATACATAATGTATTAATGTTAATAGATTATAAAATAAATGTTATTTTAACATATTTTTTGATCTGATAGTGTAATACTAATTTTGATAAATTAAAAAAATATCCTTTTTTTTTTATATTTAATTTTTAGAAATTAAAAGATTTGTAGGGGAAGAATAATAAAGTCAAGATGAAACTCGTAAGGTAAAACTATTACAAGCATTAAATATATTAATAATTTTTTATATAAATAATATATATTCTATTTTCTACTCTTTATTCAATTGAAAAAATTATTTGGTTAAAATTATAAATTAAAATCCAGGATTCGTTAGATAAAAAAAAAAAAAAAAAAAAAAGAAAAAAGAATTTAAATGAATAATAAGAAAAGAATAATAAATGAAAAATTTATTGTAAATAGTTGCATATATTTAATATATATAATTTGTAAATAAAGTATAAAATAAAATTAAAATGTTTTATTATAAAAATTGAAAGTAATTTTAAAATTTAAAATAATTATATAACTTTGTAAAATAATATTCTTTAAAGATGAAATTACATCAAATTGAATTAATTCTGATATTTGATATAATATTTGATCAACATTGTAGATATATCTTTTTTTTTTTCCTATAATACAATATTGAGATATTGAAATGGAAAATAAAATTCAATTATTTGGAACTTTTTTTAATTATTTGATTAAAGTAACATTATAATCAATAGAAACTATCACTATCTTTAATTGAGAAATCAAAAAAATAAAATTATGTGAAATAAAATTCTTAATGGATATAGATTAATCAAATAATAAAATTTTAATAGAATTTAATATTATAAATTTTACGATTATAATATTGTATATAATTATAATTAATATCATAGGATATAATATATATATATATATATTTTTTAATTTTCAAAATAGAAATAAAAAATATATTTATATTAAAAGGAAATATATTTCTAAAGTTAAATTAATTTGTTATAACTTTTTATTTTAAAAGATTTCTTATGAAATTAAGTAAAAAAAATCAAACTGTCACTATAGAGCTTAAGAATGGTACTGTTGTTAATGGAACTGTTGTTGGTATGTTTTTTTTTTTTTTTTAAAAAAAAAAAAAATTATATTTTAGAATAATAAATTATAAATAGGTATAATAAAATCTATTAAAATCTATTTTATTTATGTTAATAAATATTAAAGGTGTCGATATGGCTATGAATACTCATTTAAAAACTGTTAAAATGACTGTTAAGAATAGAGACCCAGTTTCTTTAGATTCATTATGTGTTCGTGGTAATAATATTAGATATTTCATTCTTCCAGAAAATTTACCATTAGATACTTTATTAATTGATGATACCCCAAAGTCAAAATCAAAGAAAGACCCAAAATGTATAAAATAATTATTATAATAATTATATATATATATAATATTTTAAGTTATTAAAATACTTACATAAATTTATATATATATATAATTTATTTATTTTATAAAATATCCAGCATTGAAAAATATTCGTGGTGGACGTGGTGGACGTGGTCGTGGTCGTCGTGGAGGACGCCATTTTTAAATTTGAACAATCAATTAAATATTAATTCACTAATTTATATAATTATAATAAATTACTAATTAATGCCATAACATTAAAAAATTTCTTTCAAAATAAAAAAAAAAAAAAAAAAAAAAAAAAAAGGACCAAAATATTTAAATGATTTTTATATATACACACATCAAAATAATTTATTGAACATTTTAATAATTTATTATAATAAATTTTTTTCGTTTTTATTTTCAATTCAGTAATATCATTAATTTCATATATTATATTTAAACATTCAATATATATTTATAATTCTTTTTTTTAATAATAATTATAATAAAAATAAAAAAAAAATATTATATTAAATAATAAATTAAAAAAGGATTTTTTATTTTAATATTTTATTTTATTTTATTTTATTTTATTTTTTATTTATTATTTTTTCTTTATTTGATATTATTTGTTTTCTTATATATATTATTATAACTTTTTTTTTTATTATTATTCTAATTTATTGCATTTACAATTTATTTTATCTGTTTTATTTTTTTTTATTTATGTTTATTTTTTTTTTTATTTTTTTTTTTTTTTTTTTTTGTTCATTATTTAAACATATTATGAAAATTATATATATATATCTATATATATATTAATATTTTATAAGGATTGATATTTAAAGTTTTATTTTAAACCAATAGTTTCAAATTACTAAATGTCATATTAAACGTTTTATGTATTTTAAATATATTTTTAATATGATAATATCATTAAACAATAATATATTTGTATATTCATTTTAAATAAATATAAAATATATAATTAATATATTATAATACTTATATATTTATTCTATTATTTGTTTTTTGATTTATATACATGAAAAGGCTTATATATAATATTAATCGTATTTATGGGAATAAAGCACTTTGAATTTCATTTGGTAGGTAATACCAAATTGGATTAAATACATAATCTAGTGAATATGGTTCGAAATTTTCTAAACGACTGGTATATAAATCAGCATATTTTTTAATTTTTTGTCCAAAGAAAGTAGATGAATAATGAACTTTAAAAATAGAGCCGAATTCTTTATTAAATAACATACTTAATTGATAACGAGCTTCTGTACGTTCTTTTTTCCACTTTGAAATAAGCTTATCTAGATTACCAATCTTATTTAATCTTTGAGCCAAACGAACTAATTCTTCAATTTGGAAAGCCCATTTTAATTTACAATGATATTCAATGTTATTATGAACGCTTATTTCGCTAGTTAACTCTCGAATAATAGCACCCTAATAAATTATTTATAATAAAATAAAATAATAATAATAATAATAATAATAGTGTTAATTTTAATAGAGTTTTATTATTATATGTAGTTATTATTGTTATAGTTATTATTATTTTTTATTATTATTATTTATTTATTAATTATTATTTTTTTTATAATTGTATCATATTATTATTATTTAAATATTTATATATTTAAATATTAATAATTATTTTTTTTAATATAATTTATTATAGATATAAATGAAACTTAACAGTTTTCCATCCATATTCTTCAGAAGGACCAGCTAAATCTGAGTATAAATGATCACCAAAATATAAAACATTATTATTTATTTGCCATCCAGTTAATCTTGAAAAATCTTTAATATTTCCTCCACTGTAAACAACACCTGGTTCAATAGAATTAATCTTAATAATTTTTTTTTTTTAAAAAAAAAAAAAAAGAAAAGAAAAAAATTATAATGGAATTTATTTTGAATTAGAATATTAAATTAAATTATTGAATAATTATCTGTAACAATTATAGCAAATAGTAATAATAGCAATATAAGCTATATAATCTTATAAATAATAATTATATTTACTTCATCAAATATTGGAACTGTATATTCCTCTCCATTTTCGTCTATTTCCAATCTATATTTTTGAAATGGTTCTCTTGAATGATACCAACTTGGTTTTTTAGATTTTACCTTTAATAATAAAATGAAATATATATTGTTAGAATTATTAAAATACTTTTCTATCCTTTTTTTATTTTATTTTATTTTTATCTTTTTTTTTTTTTTTTTTTTTTTTTTTTTTTTAATTAAAAAAAAATTTTAAAAAAATTATAAATATTTACAATGATGGCATCAAATAAATTACGCCATTCTGCTGAATTCTTTGTTTGGAAAATGTAATTTAAACCTTTATTACTATAATTATCATTATCATTATTTATTATTATTATTTAAATAAAGAATTTTAATAATAAAATTAATATTTAGTAATATATATTAATATTATAAAGTGTAAAGCAAAACATAATTATTATTAATAATTTACATAAACGAATATGGACTATTTGTTAATAAAAATAACTTCTTTTTATTTTTCTTTAATTTTTTTAAATAATTAAATAATATAGGGTTTTTTTCTAAATATGTTCCAATATTATTAATAATCCTTTTATGTAATTCTCCAGATATATGTAACCCTGATGTTACAGATCTTAATTAATATAAAAATACAAATTATTGAATTCAATAATAGATATAAGATATATTATTAGATTATTTATTAAAGAATTTACTATTATTATTATTATTATTATTATTATTATTATTATTATTATTATTATTATTATTATTATTATTATTATTATTATTATTATTATTATTATTATTATTATTATTATTATTATTATTATTATTATTATTATTATTATTATTATTATTATTATTATTATTATTATTATTATTATTATTATTATTATACATTAATATATATATATTATTTTATTATTTTATTATGCCAAAGAAGATATGAAATATAATGAATATAATTTCTAATATATAAATAAAAATACGTACCTAATATCTTGATAGATGACTTTTGAATTAAATTTAATATTATTATCAATAAATATTTGAATAATGTCTGATATGGCACAAAGTTCAGGAATAGAGAAAAGATCTACTAAATGATAAGTATTATCTTCTAAATATTTTCGTGTAACATGAGATCCGCCATGATGATAATTTTTAAAGTATTCTTGAACTTCATCCTGATCTAATATTTTATTTCCTCTATGAATTGATGTACGATCAATTTGTAATGTGGAACTAAGCTTAAAAAATAGGCAGGCATTAAAATCACTTAATATTTATAAATAAAAAATAATAATTATAATGTATTAACCTACTTGTGATATTATCATATTAATTCAATTTATATTATTTTATTAACATTCAAATAATTATATATTTAAATATACATGAGGCTATCATTAAAAAAAAAAAATTTTTTTTTTTTTTTTTTTTTAATTTTTGGTATTATTACTTACTAATGAATACCACGAACGGCAAATTTTGGATTAAATTTACATTTTAATATTAATTCTGGATAATGCATTTGTTTAACTAAATTTGTTAGAATCATTGTATATAAATGTGGTGCTAATACTTTTGAATATTGGGCTAAAGTATACTATTAAATTAAATAATAATAATAATTATAATAATAATAGTAATAACAAAAAATAAAATAAAATAAAATAATAAAATATTTAATGAGTATTATTACTAATATTATTAATAATACTAATATTAATAATAAATATAATTATTACATCATAATCAAATCCATAAGTATCAATTTTACTCATATTAACTTCATTATTAGCAAATACTGTTGATGGTGAAATATATTTTAAAGCGGAAAGCTTTCTTTGTTGAAAAAGACTTGAAGGAAGTCCTTTATTTTCATTATGAATAAAAGTTAAATTAGGATTTGTAAATTGATAAAGCTCACTATTTAAATTATTTTCTTCACGTTTTAATCGAATAAGAGTAGCACGATATTCTTCAATACTCTTTTTTCTTATCTCGTATTCCTCTTTAAATTTTTCAACTAAGAGCTCTCTTTCTGGAAGAGTTAAAATTACTGAAGAAGATGATAATGACGGAATAGGAGAAGTTGTTTCTTTTTTAACTTAATAATATAAATTGAAATATTAAAGAATGTTTATGTAATATTTTAAATTATTTTTAAACCATAATATATAATAAAAGACAATTATTTTAAATATAATTAAATATTAAAAACAAATATAATAAATTCATTTATTAATTATTTAATTATTAACTTTATTCTATTAATATATAAATGGTTTATTAATTATATAAATTTTTATATAATATAATATATAAATAGTATATCACAAATAAATAAAACTGCATATATATCATTGAAAAATACTATTTTAGAGATAATAATTATAACCAAAACGAAAACAATAATAATGTAATGAACAATATTGAAAAAGAAATTATTAATAGTAAAAAATATATTTATTAATATCTTTCATATAAACAAAAGTTTTTTTATACCATGTACTAAATTAGAACATGCTTGAGAATATAGAGTTGTTGTCTTTCGTTCATTTAAATTACTCAGTTGAGAATTTTTAAATGCCTTTATATTATTATTAGATTTATGACTAAAGGAATTGCTTGATTTGGTCTGAACAACTGAAGCTAAAGGTTTACTTGAAGTTTTTAATGTTTCATTGGATGATTTGTTATTTTTATTTGAATAATTTCTTCGTTGATTATTTGTTGAATTATTTATATATGAATTTAATACTACACTAACTGAGTTTTTAAATATTGATTGAAATAGAGATTTTTTTGAAGTCTGAATTAAACCTAAATATATTAAAAAAAATAAAATATTATTTAATATATGTTATAATAATTAAATGGCAATTTATAATGATTTTTTATTATATATATATATATATATATATTTTTTTTTTTTTTGTATTGTTATATTTTTTTTTTCTTCTTTTTGATTTTTTGTTTGTCTAGTTTGTTGTATTTACGTATTCAACAACTAACGTTTAATATTTACAGAATATTCAATAAACTATTATTATTATTATTATTATTACTTAATTACTAAATGGATAATTATTAACATCATTTAAACCAAAAATCAAAACCAAAACCAAAGAAAAAAAGAAAAAGAATATTTTATTTAATTAATATATTCGAAGACTTACAAATTCTATCCATTTTTATTTATGTTCTTTTTTTCATTAGAAAAATACTACCATTAATTATATTATACAATTTATTATTCTTTATTTCTTTATTTTTTATTATTATTTTTAATTTTTTTTTTTTTATTATAATATTAATAAAATATCAAATATTCTTATTGAAATAATTTTAACAAATATTTAATTAATAAATATAAATCAAATAGAAAATAAATATATAAATAATAATTAATCAAAATATAGGTAATAATATATTTTTATTGAATTTTGCCAATAATTATATTATGATTTAAAATAAAATTTATGATATAACTAACAGCATTTCAGTTTTAATTTATTTTATTATAATTGTTATTTTTTAAGTGGATTATGATAATTATATAAATAAACTTAAATTTTTTATATTAAGTTTTTGATAAATTTTATTTATTTTAAAATTTATAAATATTTTTAATTCAATTTATATAAATATATAGTTAATATTTTCAATTTTTTGTAAAAAAAAAATTATAAAATAAAATATTTAATTAATAGTAGTAATGAATGATTAAGTTTTAAAATAAATCAATTAGGATGAAAGTGTTGTACCACAAAATATGTTTGAAAATTTAAGTTTCCGTTATATTTTTATAATTATTAAATATTATTCTTATTATAAGAAGAAATAATATATTATATATAAAATTCATTATAAATTAATTTATTGTAAATAATTAACATTCAAAAATTGTTAATCTTTTATTATTATTATTATTATTATTATTATTATTATTATTATTATTATTATTATTATTATTATTATTATTTTTATTATTATAATTATTATTATTATTATTATTATTATTATTATTTTCATTTAATATTCATTTAAAAAAAATATTAAATCCACAATTTGTTTTATATTTGTTATGATTAATTTGATAATCATTAAAATAAATATATATTCATGATGTTAACTATAAAACTAATGAAATAATTCATAAATTTTTGTTAAATAAAAAAATAAAATTGTTATTGTATATATATATATATATATTTGAAATTTTTAATATAATTAGAGTAAAAATGTAATGGAATATAATTCATATTATATATAGAATCTTAACTGAAATTTCATAAAATTTTAAAATAAATTTTCTTTTTTTTTTTTTTTTTTTACCAAGCAATTTATTTTAGAATAGATTATAGATTTAATAATAAATTACGTATAAACTATATATAGATATTAATTCTTTCACAACTCATAATATTGTACAATTCATTTTCATTATTTATTCTTTACTTATTAATGTAATGTAATATAATATATTCAATAATATCTTTATTTAGTTTAATTTAAATATATTGTATAAAAATAATAATTTAAAATTTTAATTTAAAAAAAAAAAAAAAAAATGGATGATACATATGATTCAATAAAATAATATAATATATATTTATTATATGTGATTTAACAATATATATAATGATAAATTTAATAAATAAAGAAATAAAGAAATGATATGTTTTGTTTTTTATTAAAAAATTTGTTATTTTTATCGAAAACATTGGTATATATATATATATATTATTTTTTTTTTAAGAAATAAAAAAAAAAATTCTTTTTATAATTAAAATATTATAAATATTTTATTTTTTTTTAAAAATAAAAAAAAAAATTCTTTTATAATAAAAATATTAAAAACCTTTTATTACAATAATAATAATAATAATAAAACCTACAATTACTCCATTAGCAACAACAACAACAACAACAACAAAAAAAAAAAAAAAAAAAAAAAAAAAAAAAAAAAAAAAAAGCACAATTCTTTTATATAAAGAAAGAAATATGCACATATAAAATAATTATATATATTCCATTAAGTAAAATAAAGAAGATATATATCTTCCATATTTATAATTTATTTCATTTTATATAATAATTTTGATTAAAAAAAAATGAGTCCATATAAATCATTCCTATTTTTATTTTTAATTATACTAAATTAAACAAATAAAAAGAATATTTTAAAGAATGTGTTTAATAAAATTTATCTTTTAATGAATTGAATATTTTTATTATTACTTCATTAAAACTAAAGTACTATAAATTAGATTATAATAAAATATAATGTTCAAATGTGATTATTTCGATTTGTTTTTTTTCGTAAATGATAATATTAAAATGTAGTACCCAATATCTAATTTCATTAATTATAAATTTTCACCTTTTATAATTATTTATATTTTTAATTACTTCTTTTATCCCTTCATAACAATATTTTAATTTATATTTAATTATCATAAAACTGAAATCTTTTTTTTTTTTTTTTATCAATTAAATATATATGTATTATCTTTTATATAATTAAAATTCAGAATGTTCGGTTTAAAAATATAAATAATACAAAAAAGGTATATATATAACAAAGGGAGTTATGATTTATATTTAGCGTTTAATAATTGAAATGATAACAATTTTCATTCATTTAAAAATAAAATCAATTATATTATACAATAAAATGTCGCTCAATAAATCTTAATTATTATTATTATGTAATTTAAAAATTTTAAAATTTTTTTTTTAAAACTTTAGAATAATTATTATTTTTTAAATAGCTAAATTTAATTATTATAAAAATCCATATATATCTTATTTAAAAAAATTGGAAGTTTAAAAATAATAATTTTGTATTAGTAGTAATATATATATATATAGAAAATGAAAATTAACCTTAAATTATTTTTTTTATCATAATTATCAAAATACAAAATATATTATATATATTTTTAATTAAAATTAAAGGATTCATTCATAATAATTATTTATTATTCTTACTGGAATTACAATCAATTATTATCATTTAATTGCATTTACTATTGTCGATTATATATTAATAAATTATATAATTTATATAATTATAAATGAAAGAAAAAAAATATATATATATATAAATATATATTATTATTAATCATAATTAACATATTGTATTTTTAATTATTAAATTTAAAATTTTTACCATAATGTTTTGGAAATTTATTATAAATGTATATTCATTATATATATATGTGTCTCTATTAACTTTTCTTTATATAAATAGGATGATAAACAAGTGTAATAATTAATAATTATATATGAATAGAATTAGAGTTTTTTAATATTTATTTCTTTTTTAATTATTTTAATTTTAATTTTATTATTTTATTTTATTTTATTTTTTTATGTTTTTATAATTTTAAAATTCTTTAATTATCTTAAAATTAATATATTAAACTAATTTAGTATTAATAAATAATATAAAATAATTTTTAATTTTATTCATTATAAATTTTTATCATTTTACATATATATATTTTGTTAACATTTTTGTTTTTATATTTAATTATTTTCATTATTTTCATTATTTTTTTAATAATATATTATTTATTTATTTAATAGTTTAAATATTAAATAACTATAATAATAATAATAATAATTATAAAACAAGTATTAAAATAAAAAGTTATTTTTAGTTGGTAAATATCTATTTTTAAAATAATAGTAAAAATAAAAAAAAAAAGTCTTATTATTATAATATAATATTTTTTTTTATTTTTTTATTTTTTTTTCTTTCTTGTAAGAATATTTTAATATACAAAAACGAAATTAAATATTAAAATATTATTAGTAAATAATACATATATTGTATAAAAAAACTTTTTATTTATAGTAATACTGTAAGAAAAAAAAAAAAAAAAAAAAAAAAACTTTTAATTTAATCTTTGTTTTATTTTTTATTTTTCGTTTATTTTAAATTTAATTTATTCTAGAATTATATATTTTCTTTAATATATTATAATTTTATTCTTTTTTATTTCCTTACTTCCTTTATGAAATTAAAATAAAAAATATAAAAATAAAAATTAAGGAATACAAGATAAAAAAAAAAACTGAAATATTTTAACAATAATTCTTCGAATACAAAAATAAAAATGTACATTATGATTTAATATTAAAAAGATAAAATATATTGTGAAAAAGTTATTTACTTTTTATTATTTTCAAAATATTTAAATAAAAAAGTATTCAGAACAAACTTTATATTCTCACTATTTAAAAAGAAAAGCAAGAAGTATTGAATATATACAATAAAAATAATTTAATTAACAAAAGAAATTAAAAAAAAATAAGAATAAAAAAAAAAAATACAATAACAAAACAAAAACAATATATATAAATAGAATAAATATTAATAAAGAAGCAATATTATATTTATACTTTTGAAAAGTAAATAAAAATAAAATATTTGTTAGTAAGAAAAAAAAATATTCTATAAAAAAAATAATAAATAATAAAGTAAAAAGCAAAACAAAAGTAAAGCATAACAAAAATAAAACAAAACAAATACAAAACAAAAACAAAAAAATAAAATAAAATTAAGTAATAATAATAACAAATTAAAAATAAATAAAAAAAATATACATATATATATATAAGTATTATTAAAATAATGGAAAAGGAAGAAATAAATAAAAATAACAAAAGATTTATTTATTATATTTATTTTATAAATATTAAGTATTTTATTATATAAATAAATATATGATAATATAAGTGCAAGAATAACTAAATATATTTTTTAACTTTTTTATATCTATATAACAAATATATAATATTTATATATTTTTTAAATATTGTTTAATTTTTTTTTTTTTTTTTTTTACAAAAAAAAAAAAAAAATAAAAATATAAAAATTCAACTATAAACTTTTTATCAAAAATAAAAACAACAACTATCAATATTTTTGAAAATATTTTAAGATATAAAATAAATAAAATTTAAAATATAGTAATAATAATGAGAGAATATAAACTTGTTGTACTTGGATCTGGTGGTGTTGGTAAATCTGCTTTGGTACGTAAAATGTTTCTAATTGATAAATATATAAACTAAAAGTCGAAAATAATAAAAAAGTTAATGATAATAATAAATTAAAAGAATATATATAATTAAAGATAATATTAAGAAACGTCACAAAAAAAAAAAAAAAAAAAAAAAAAAAAAAAAAAAAAAAAAAAAAAAAAATATATATATATATATAATAATTAGTAATAAATGTATAATACATCATAAATGTAAATCATTATTTTATTTCATAAAACTTTTTATAAAAGAGTATTTATTATTATTTATAAGAAAAAAAATAAAAAAAGGAAAGTAATAATAATATTAATTAAGGAATTATATTGAATGAATGAAAATAAAATAAAAAAAAAAGAAGTATTTCAAAAATTTAATCTAATAAATAATAGTAATTATTATTACATAATATATATAAATAAAAAAATTAATATAATATTTTAAAAAAAGATTCCACAGAAGTATAGTATTATTAATATTAATAAGAAAATAAATAAATAAGTTTATATTGTATTTCGGAAAATAAATTATATATAATTTTAGAGTATTTTAATTAAACATTAAATTTATATTATTAATAATTATAAATTGATATTAATAATAATAAATATAATAGACTGTCCAATTTGTACAATCTATTTTCGTTGAAAAATATGATCCAACTATTGAAGATTCATACAGAAAGCAAGTTGAAATTGATGGTCAACAATGTATGTTAGAAATCTTAGATACTGCAGGAACAGGTAAATGTTTAGTACGAAAAAAGCAATATAAATTTTTATAAATAGAAAATAAATATATTTTTAACTAAAATAATAATGTAATTAATATATTATAGAGCAATTTACTGCTATGCGTGATTTATATATGAAGAATGGTCAAGGTTTCATTCTTGTTTTCAGTATTACCTCACAAGCTACATTTAATGATTTAATGGAATTACGTGATCAAATCTTAAGAGTAAAAGATTCAGAAAAGGTAAAAAAAAATATATATATATATATTGAATTTTTTAATATATTTGAAATTGGAAAATTAATAATATAAAAGAATAAATAATAGCTGTAACAAAAAGGTCCAAAAAAAAAAAAAAAGAAAGAAATTATTATATCATAAATAGAATAAAATAATTTATTAAAATAGTGAATAATATATACATTATTATAATTATATAAAAAAATATAAAATTAGAAAATAAAATTAATATGTATATAAATATAAATTTTTATATTATATTAAAAATTATTTATAAATGATGATAAATTTCATATATATATATAAATTTTTTTAAAAAAAAATATTAAAATAATTATATTTGATAATTCAATATTTAAATTTTATAAAAATTATATTTAAAAACTATAAAATAGGTTCCAATGGTACTAGTAGGTAATAAGTGTGATCTTGAAGATGATCGTGTAGTCCAAAAAGATCAAGGTACTAAACTTGCTGAACAATGGACTTGTTCTTTCTTTGAAACATCAGCAAGAAAGAAGATAAATGTTGATGAAGTCTTCTTTGACTTGGTACGACAAATTAATAGAAGCATGCCTGAAAAGGTAGGATATTTCAAAAAATTATATCTATATATATACATAAATAATAATAAAATTAGAAATTGTAATAAAATGTAAATAAATGATATTTATATATTTATTTTTATAAAAAAAAAAAAAAAATCATAAATTTTATAGGACAAAAATAAAGATAAGAAGAAGAAGTGTACTATTTTATAAGAAAACAAAAAAAAAAAAAAATTTTTTTTTTTTTTTAAAAAAATGAACAAAAAAATATTGAAATATTTAATGAATAATATATATATTAGTACTAAGCAAAATTATTAAAAAGAAGTCCATAATTATTTAATTTCCATATTATTTTATATAAAATAAAATTATTCAATATATAAAAAGATTTATTTTAAAAAAAGATGAAAAATTAAAAAAAAAAAAATAAATAAAAAAAAATAATAATAATGAATTATAATTATTGTTATTTTTTTTTTTTATTATTATTATTAGTCATAATTAATATAAAAAAAATTAAATATAATTAATAATTAATTTTTTTTTTTTTTTTTTTTACTTAATTTTAAAAATTTGTTTTTTTATATATATTAAATAATAAAAAAATAATAATAAAATGAAAAAAAAAAAAAAAAAAAAAAAAAAAAAAAAAAAAAAGGAAAAAAAAAAGGAAAAAAAAAAGGAAAAAAAAAAAAAAGAAGAAAAAAAAATAATAAATAATCAATTTAAGATTCTCAGTAATTTTTTAAATACACATACAAATTGTAAAAAAAGAAAAAATTGTAATAAGAGAAAGGGAAAAAATATTTTAACAAAAAAAATGATTATTAAAAGACAGTTTTTATTTTATTTATAATTAGTATATGGAAATTTAAAAATGATAAAATTAGTATATATATATATATATATTTAAAAAAAAAAAAAAAAAAAAAAAAAAAGTATATATTAAATATATTTATATTTTAAAATATTCCATTTATTTATTATCCTTAATATTATTATATTTGTTATTCATTTATATCAAAGTTTTTTTTTTTTTTCTAATTTAATTTAAAAACTTTTTTTTTTTTTTTTAAAGTTTCGAAAAATCAAAAAGTTATATTATGATCTTTATGAAATAAATTTAATAGTAATTAAAAAAAAAAAAAAAAAAAAAAAGTAAAAAATGAAATAATTTATAATCACAATGAAAATAATAAAATAATAATACTAATTATAATAATTAAAAGGAATTAGTTTTTATTAATTATATAGCAACAAAAAAAAAAAAAATTATTAATAAATAGCAATAATTAATAATAATGAGATGAAAATTGTTTTAAAAAGTATTAATAAAAAATTTATTAAAAAAAGAAAAAAAAAATTCATAAAAAGTTAAAATGTTATATAACATCACTTATTTTTATTAGTTTTTAGTAGGTTGTGAATGATTATAAAAAAAATTGAGAAAAAAAAAAAAAAAAATTATTAATTTTAAAAATGAAAACAAATATATTAAATGGTAATTGAAATATAAAAGAAAATATATATAATTATTTTTAATTTAAAATTTTAAATAAATGATTTTATAGGGTAATTTTTATATTAATATTTTTATTTGAGATTGATATTAATGTTATACATGATAAAAAAAAAATAAAAAATAAAAAGATGATTGTATTATATATGGTTATTCCTATTGTATTTATTTGAAATTATTTCTTTGAAGAAAAGAAATATAATATTTATAGCTTATTTAAAAAAAAAAAAAAAAAAAAAAATTGCATATTGTAATATTAAAGTTAATAACAAATAAAGTGTTAGAGAGTGAAGCTCAGATTAATTATTTTATATGATACATTTTATTTATTAATAGTATTTTATTAAATAAAAAAGAATCATTTTTCTAAATAATAATTTTTCGTTGTATTTTATATTAATTTTATTTATAATAAAGCATAATGTACATAATCTTATATTTACTATATTTTAACATTCTCCCTCCATAATGTCTTTATTAGATTTTATTATTTATATTTAAATATTTTATATTTTTTATTCTATGATATATATATATATATATATATATATATTTTTTTTTTTTTTAATTATCAAAAATTATATCGTTAAATTTTTCTATGTTAATATCCGATATTGGTTTTGTTAAAGGATCAGCTAGTATATTAGTGGTTCCAACATATTCTTAATTTTATATTCTTTTCTTTTTATTTTTTCTTGAATAAATTTATACCTTGTATCCGATATGGTTACTATGCAGACTTTATTATCTACTTTTATTTTTATTAAAACATTTTTATTAGTAATTTCTTCGAATAAGTTTTCTTAACCATATTCCTTGTTTTTTCACATTTGATAAGACTAACAAATTCTGCTTCTACTGTTGATAATGTAACATTTCTTTGAATTTGAAATTTCCATGAAATTGGATTATTACTTTGTAAGAACATATATATCCACTTATAAATTATCTAGTAGTTTCATCATTGGCATAGTCAGCATCTGAAAAATCGTATTGATTAATTTTTTCTATTATAATATATTTATTTATTTATTTATTGTAGTTAATTTCATAACCTTCACCATTTATTAAAATATTATCAATATATAAAGTTAATAATCCTATTAATTTATTATCTTTATTATATTTTCCAAATAAGCATTTGTTTGATTTGTATTGTTTGAAATCAATTGATTTTAAATAATTAGTTTTCTCTTCATTCCATATACCTCCAGATTGTTTTTTAATCTATATAATTCCTTTTTTAATAGCCATACTTTGTTTTTGTTGTAATTTTTATCTCCTTTTGGAATTTTTTTTACGTCTATTATATCGTTGCGATCAACATTTAAATATGCTGCTTTAATAACTAATTGTTTAAATTCCATTTATTAATTAATGTAATTGTGATGATGATTCTTAAACTATCTGATTGTGCTTTAGGTGAATAAAAAATTCACCTTCTTTCTTCTGGCAATCTTTAGCTACTAATCTAGCTTTTTCAGTATTGTCGTTTTTTATTACTAAAACCTATCTTGTGTCTATAATATCTGCATTTTTTGGTATATTATTAATGTTAGAATATGTGAAATAATGAATAAATATATAAAGTGTAAAGTTCGCAATTATTACAGCTGTAAAAAAAAAAAAATATCTTTTTTATATAATGTATTTAAAATAGATAGTGTGGTGTCCACTAAACTCTCCCCGGATTCATCATTTATTGAACTACTAGGGCAAGATTCGTCCTTCGTAGAAATAGATGACGATCCTGTATTATCATTATGCCTTATCAGTACGACGTCGACGCTCTTGGATAAGTTTGGTATTTTGCAATGCCTATCAAATAATAGCTCAAACGAACTACTTATGATAGGTATTGCTCTTGTTAAGAATTCCGCCAAGCCCACATTTTTGGAACAGGTGACTCAGATGAACCTTTGAAAAGTAGTTCATTTAATTGTCTCTGTTCCCCACTATCGAAATGTAGCTCATTTAAAACTAAAGTCCCACCAAGAAGGAACAAGTATATATAATGATTGATATAATCTTCAAAATTAGAAATAGAGTCATAGGAAGAAAGAGGATTAAACACTCTAATCTTCCTAAGGAATAAAATATAGAGATCATCGATGAAATTTAAAGAATTCCATCTAAAAGATGCAAGAGCATCGCATTTAAAAATCCAATGTTCAAAAGATTGTTTATCTTCGCCACAACAGGGGCAAGACTTGGGACAATCTTCTGAAACTCTACCCATTCTAAAAGCAATAGTAGTATTGTATTTATGACCACAGCGTAAACGTATAATCCACGAAAACTCTAAGTTGAATTGGGGATATTTTAAGTTAAGCATAATTATAGCTTTATTGTTTGAGAACTTATTACAATCGTAATTTTGACCTTTAATACCTTGAAATTTGGCAACTGATTTCCAGTAACGTTCTAAAATATCGTCATATTTTTCACATTTATATTTTTTGATTTTTTTATATAGTGTTCTAGATTCTTTAGTCCAGGAACAATAAGGCATTTTGGGTATAGATTTAATAAGATCCTTTATAATACAGTTTGATTTACTCCATTTTGCAGACACCAGCAATAGGAGGAATGCTTAGATCTCGAGATAAAGCATAAGTACTCATCGTAGAATTATGTCTAATATAGTCATTGTTTTCTGAACTCTTAATCAATGTTAACTTATATAGTCATTATTTTATTATAAAATATTAAGTACTATGCACATGAAATTTAAAATTTTTATGACATAAAAAAAAAAAAAAGGTATAACTAACCAAATAAGTAACTGAAAAATTCATGAGGCATAATTTGAGATGTTTAATTTTGAAGCTTTTTTTTTTTTTTTATTTCATTTATAACCATCAATTTCTAATCCTAATACAAGAAAAATTAATAATATTTACATCAAATGTTAAATTGAAAATATAATAAAACAATGAGTACTGATAATAAAATTTTCTAATTGATTTCTAATATTTAAGTGTAAAGTTGTTTCCCTGTCTATTCTTTTAAATCAAGAATGGATATCGATTAATAGTTATCTTGAATATTATTTTTAAAATAAGATAAAAATAAATACCTTAGTGAACACAAAAACTTATTTTGATCAATATGACTTAGAGTTTGACAAATTGAAAAAAGGATAAACTTTTAGAAGAAAATTAAAAAAAAAAATTATTTTATAAAAAAAAAAAAAAAAAAAAAGAGAAATCATGAGGAGCGTATTAATAATTATTTATATGCTCAAAACAATAATAACCTATCAACTAATTTTGAAAATAATAAAGTCAATTATATTTCAAATAATAATAAATATAATGATCATACAAATAATAATAATCGTACTAAATGTAATAATTTACACAATAAAACGGATAAAAATCCTAAAAATAAAATATTTCCTAATATGTCATAAAGAGAGACATCTGCTGGAAGATTGTTATTATAATCTATTTAATAAAAACAATAGAAATAAAAAAAAATAATACAACTACTAAATATAATAATACTAAAAATAATAATGATAATATAAATAAATTTCATACATACAAAATAAATGAAAATTTTTGATAGCTTACTTTCCTTGATGACTTTTTTAGAAAATACTGGATTCACCTAAATAAAAAATGAATCTGATGTTTACGATAAATTCATTGAATTTATAAATGTACTTCCAACTTATTTAATATTCCTATTAAAACCTTTTTAAATCAGATAATGGTACAGAATATATATATAAAAATGTTTCCTCATTTTTTGAATAATCTTGGAATTAGTTTTATACAAGCTATTCCTGGTCATCCCCAACAAAATGGTCTCCCTGAATGGTTAAATCAAACTATAAATAACTGTACTAAAGCACTTTTTCCGTTGTTCAATGTGCTACATTTCTTATATAACACAAATCCATATTCTAGCATTAATTTCAAAATTCCTAATGAATTATTATTTTTTATAAGCCTGTGTTGATATTTCTCACTTTAATGTATTTGGAGGAAAAGTATTTTTCTTTAATAATCATAAAACTAATAAATTTGAAAATAATCCTAAACAAGATATTTTTCTTGGTTATCCTGAAAATTCTTCTGTTTATTGTATTTTTAGATATCTCTACCAATTCTATTATTACCGCTATAGAGATGTATACTTTAAGGAAGATATTCCTGGAACAATCGATACTTTGTTTTTCTCTTCTAATTCATAGATTGAGGGGGAAAGTACCAATATACAACGGATAAATTCTAGTTTTAATACTAATAATGATACTAATACTTATAATAATATTAATAACAACAATAACAATAATAATAATTATCACTTACACAGAATATACAATTTTTACACACATAAGAATATATATACTTTTTTACTTTTATTTATAATCACCTAATTATTACTATACTGTTTATATTATTAATTTTATTATTTATTAATTATCAATTATATATTTATTTATTTATTTATTAATTTAAAAAGATTCTGTAAAGATATATATATGAAAAAAAAAAAAATTTTTTTTTTTTAATATTTAAATATTTACTTTAAACATATAAACACCTCAAAAATAATAATATTTAATTTTATTTATTTGTTTATTTATTTATTCATTTAATAATTTTCAATTTAGCGAAATATCCCACTCCCTAGCAAAACCATCTTTGAAGGAAACATTATTGAAATTTGGTTCCTCCATTTTTTGAATTGATTAGAACTGAAATAAATATTTTGAAAAGGTTTTATTAATTCAGAGAAAGTTGATTAGATTGAAGCTGTAAGGAATCAATAAATAATTAATTTTAATTATGATTATCTTTTAAAAAAAAAAAAAAAAAAAAAAAAAAAAAAAAAAAAAAAAAAAAATATTATTATATATGTTATAAGCCAAAATTATATAGTATTGAGCCAGGAAATATTTAATTAGTTATGAGTTTTATGTAGGAAGTCTCTTTAGTTCTTTGGCAATAAACACAGAGTAAGTCGATTGTAAGTACTAAACAAATGATAGAAAGAAGTAGTGTCACACTATTTTTTATAATATCTAATTTATTATTAGCGTGAACAAGTATATTGGATATAGGATGTACATTAAATTCTTTTTTAATAACTAGAAATTGATTTGGATTTATCAAATTCAAAAGGAATTAGGTAGTATAAATAATTTAGATTAGATACAGATCAAGTAGATAAGACAAAGAAATAAAAAATTATATACCCTTTAGGATTTATAAATGGATTAAAAATACATTAAATAAAACTTGGATGATAAGGGAAGGGTTTCTTTAATAAATTTATAAAAGCCTAAATCTAATTAAAGATTTAGACTTTTTTATTATTTATTTTAACATAACTACGCAACAATGACAAGGGTTTTATCAGGGATCGAACCTAATCGACCTCTTATTTTTTTTTTTTTTCTTTCGTGAGTGAACATAGTATTCCCTGTTGAAATGTGTAGTTGCTTTCAGCGTGAAAGTTTTACACAGTTCTTATAGGACGTATTTGTCAGGAAATGGAGAATGGAGAATGGAGAGGCCACTTTCTAAAAAAAAAGGGTACTAGAAAAAGGGTAGCTCAGCAATAATAATATTGTATGTCAGAACGCCAAGGCTGAACACTTCAATAAGGCCATCCAGTAGGGGACAATATCCGCCTATGCGAAAACATACCGAAGTGGTGTGACTACCTTTATATTCCCATTACCTTGAGGAGGGCTAAATGGCAATACACACCGGAAGTAAAAAAAAAAAAAAAAAAAAAAAAAAAAAAAAAAAAAAATATTAAAAAAAAAGTTTATGATATTTTATTATTATTAATTAGAATGTTGGAAAATTAGAATAAAGACTTCCTAACTTTTAGATTGTATATTAGATATAGCTAGTTGAAGTAATAAATCGTCACTAAATGAAATGTTATAATAAATTATAATATGAAACCTTTGAAATAGAGTACATATCAAGATGCAAAGTGGGATTTCATAAAAATAAGATTGAACAAAGTTTTTATAAATATTTATTATTTTATTATATTATTATATTATTACTATTATTATTTATTGTGCTGTGTCTCCTTCTTGGCGGAAATGCAGTATTTGAAATCTTAAAGATCGGCTCGGGGGAAAGAAGGCGATTTATTAATAATATTTTTCAATCACCTTCGAACGAGTCTTCTTTCCCGATTTCATATTTTGTGGGGCTTGCGGAATTCCTTACTAACGTTATGCCTATTGTAATTGGTGATTTTTACACCATGATCGATTTGTATAGTGTTAGACCTACCGTTGTCAAGAGCGTCGACGTCGTAACGATAAGGCAAAGAAGAAATTCTGATACAGATTCGAATGATAATTTTCATCCACATGGAGTTATCTTCGATGAATGGGAAGAGTTAGAGGCCATTTCGTCCTCGAATCTCATAACGTAGTTTTTTAATATTAATATAAAAAAAAATTTCATGTATTTAAACTTCATGTATTTTTTAAAAAAAAAATATTATTAAATAAAGTTTATTCCTAGTCTAAAAAAAAAAAAAAAAAAAATTATTTATTGTTATTATTTATTTATTATTATTTATTATAATATATTATTATTTATTATAATTTATTTATTCAATTATTTTAATTATTTCATTATTTATTATTATTATTATTATTATTATTATTATTATTATTATTATTATTATTATTATTATTATTATTATTATTATTATTGTGAACTACCCATTTATTTATCTATTTTATTCATTTATTTATTTATTATAATTTTTGTTAAAATATTATGAATTATTTATTAAAGTTTAATATTAATTATAGCTATTAATAATATATTTTATGTATAAGTATTAGATTAAATATATGTATAATTTATGTATAGTATTTTGTGTATCTAATGTATTATGGCTAGATCATATAAATATATGATTGATTGTTAATGTGATACAGATATGGTTCAATCGTTTATTAGTATATGTATTACCATGTAAAAGTATATATAAAAAGTATGCATTATTAATATAATTAATAATAAAGTGTTCTAAAATATAGTAAAATAAAACAAAAGATTAAGAGTCTCAGTGACTTAAAAAAAAACCGATTGGCAAAATTTCACCTATAAAATTAAATATCAAAACTTTAACAAGGCAATTTAAAATGGGCGATTTTGGTATCAAAAATAAAGAAAAAAAAGGAAGCTACTTCAAGTGAAGATGAAGAAGAATACCAACCGCTTTTTGAACGAACTAATGTCGATAGAAATAAAAATATTAAGGAAAGAAAAACAATCCGCTTTTCAAATGTTGTTGGTACCAAAACTCTTTTAAGAGGAATAGAAAATTATTCTATTTGGGTACCAGATATTGAAAATGTTCTTGAAATGAATTGTCTAGACGATTATATATATGAAGATATAATTAAAAAAGTTAAGTTAGTAAGCATTCCAATAGGTGACAGATCAAAATATAAAAGAGTCAGGGGTAGCACTCGTTTCGTATACGATTTAAATGTTACAGATGAAATGTTGAACGATGAAGCACATGCAAAATACATTCTAAGCAACAGTGTGAGCGACCAAATAAAAGAAGAAATTAATTTCAGTGCTTATACTTGTTTTGAGATCTGGAACATTCTAAAAGAGTCTTATAGAAAATCAAGAGAGGAAAGAATAGAAGATATAAAAGAAAAAATAGAAAATAAAAAATATGATATGGAAGATGACTTTGCCATATTCATATCTAATGTTAATTATTTGTATGAAGAACTGGAAGATTTAGGGGAGGTGTATTCAGATGAAAAGAAATTTAAATGCTTATACAACATGCTTTCATCATACATATGCATCACATCAAACATGATATTTCATAGAAAAAATTGGGATAATCTTATGGCATATATGATTGATGTTGTACCAACACTCAAGCAGTTACAAAAATCAGAAAGGAATCATTAGAAATAGAGAGAACAATAATACCAAGCCAGAAGCCAACTACATTAAAAGGAACAATAAAATAAATAATTTTAATAGAGAAGATAATAAAGATAAAAGAATATGCTATAAATGTAAGAAGAGAGGACATATTGCAAAATTTTGTCCTTCAAACAATAAACATAATAATAGAAAATATGATTCTAAATATAAGAAGAAGACATTTTCAGCAGAATCGCATGAAGAAGATTTGAGTAAATACAACCTATTTGCCGACAATTACAACTCAAATGAAGAAAATGAATCGAATGGGGTAGAAATTCAAAAAGGTACTCCGAGGCAATAAGGAAAACGAAAACTCCAAGTTCCCAGAACAATAACCTAAATTATTATACAGAAGTAACTGGGAAACTTGATGACCCAGATAATTTCACCTGTTGGACTTTAGACTCTGGAGCATCTTGTCATATGACGAATAATTTAAAAGGCTTAAAAGATATTGTAAAACATAAAGAGTCTATTGTTTTCGCCAACGGTGAAACAACAAAATCTACCTTTAAGGGAACATATGAAGGATACATAAACGATAATAAAATTATCCTTCATAATGTCCTTTACATTCCAGCATTTAGAAGAAGCCTCCTCTCTATTGATTGTCTTAGTGAAAGACATTTTAAAACAATTTTTTATAATAAAAATAATAATAATCTTGCCTCTATTTATAATAAAAGAGGAAATAAATTATGCACAATTAAGTCCACTAAAAATAGAATTTATAAATTGTGGACTTCAACTAAAAAAATATCATTCAATGAAAAGAATATAAAAATCTGTAACAGTATTACACAACTTGATGACAATATGGAATTATGGCATCGTCGATTAGGGCACTTCAACATAGATATGATTAAAGACAAATTAAAAAATATAAAGATTGATGAAAAATGTGAAGTGTGCCTTCGTTCAAAATTTAGAAATAAACCATATAAAAGCTCTAATATAGAGCTAATGAACCCTTTTGAGCTTATCCACATGGATACTATTATTGTACCTAATTCGTCTATATATGGAAATAAATTTATTTTTACAATTCTTGACGAATACTCACGATACGGATGGGGGTATTTTGTCTAAAATCCAAAAGTGAAATATTCAATACTTTCACTATTTGGTATAACAAAGTCAAGAATATTCATAATAAAAACATCAAATATATACGTTCCGATAACGGAACTGAATTTAAAAATAATAATTTTTCTAATTTCTCTAATAAAGAAGGTATAATTCAACAATTTACAGTCCCTTACAACCCACAACAAAATGGTCGTTCTGAACGTTTCAATGGAACTCTTATATTTGCCGCCACTGCTATGCTCAGAGATGCTAAATTGTATCATAAATTTTGGGAAGATGCTGTATACACAGCTAATTATATACACAATAGAATACCCCGAGTAGTTCGATTCATGGTCATAGCTCTAGCCACTATGCCAAGATTTCTTATTCTGAAATTTTAGGATTCGTTACATGGTCCTCCTCAAGGATTCGGATGCCAGACGAATCTTAAATTTAAATTTAAACTATAACTAAAAATAACTATACTAAGATTAATAATATAATTAAAAACTATTATGAAAATACTATAAAAAATTATTTTAAAAATCATACATTACTTAATAATAATACATGAATATTTTGATTTAAAATTTAAGTATAAAAAATACAGTTCAATGAGATACATGAAAAATATTGATAAAAATAATTATAATAATAATAATGTATAAGCCACAATGTATTAATATTAAAGGATTTAATTTAGAATAATTAAGTGCTAGTAACTCTTTATCATAAAATATATTAATAAAATTGACATAATTATAAACCATAAATTCATAACTCTTAACAATTATTATAATTATTATTATTATTTTTTTTTTTTTTTTTTTTTAACGGCAGCAAACTTGTTTCATCTTTATTAATTAAATATTTGATAAAATACATGTAATAAAATAATAAAAAAAAAAAAAAAAGATAAAAAAATAAACAAAAAATAAAACACAAAATAAAAATAAAATAATGGTATAATATATTCTAGTTTCATTTAATTAATATTTGTAAGACTTCACAAGGGCATTATTATACTGAAGTATAATAATTAACTTTGACTTCGCAATGTTAATCATAATTTTAAGATACAAAATTATGATCTTCATTGGTTGCGCTAGCCCTGCTGGCCTGTCTTACTGTTTCTTCAGTATTGACGCTCTTGGTAGTAGTAGTACGATTCGATTTGAACCTATTGAACAAAGACCATTGCTGGCCAATAGCAATAGGTATAATCGATTGGAGAAGTGCCGCAGTAACCACTAAGAACGGAGTATCAGAATAAGCACCTGATTTCATCTGGCACTTAAATAGATCCTTCCATTCCCTTGTACTGTTATTAATACTTCGACCTCCAAGAAGGAAATTAAACACTTTTTCACACACACTAGAATCAATATACACATTATTTTCAATACTATTACTAACATTACTAAAAATACTATTACTAATATTATTATTACTATTATAACTATTACTATTATTACTATTACTATTATCATTATTACTATTAACAATATCATTTGTTAGGTTGCCACGGTAAAAAGCATTATATAAAAATAAAATTTTATCATTAACTTTACTACGAGTATGATTGAAAAAGGGACAATCAATTAACCAATGACTTATCCATTGTTTATTACTTTTACAACAGGGACAAAAATTAGGACACATTTGGTCCACTATTTTTGCAGCTTTAGCAATTCTAGCATCTAATCTATATCCGCTTCGTGCTCTCAATAGCCAATAGAAACCATATGAAATATCAGGATAGTCATAACAAAGTTTTATAAATTTTGATGTTTCTTCGAATCTGTTTTTGTCATAAAACTCAGCTTTAATAGAATTGATTATTATTATTATTATTATTATTTTTTTTTTTTTTTTTTTTTTTTTTTTTTTTTGTTAAAAAACAGTTATTGGTTTTTATTATTATTTCTTAAAATACAAATTTAATAATAATAATATTATTATTAATATTAATATGAATATATAAATATATATATGAAAATACTACTTAAGACATAATTTTTTTTTTTAAAAAAAAAATAATAATAATAATAAAAAATAAAAATAAAAATGATTATTTAAAATTACAAAGAAATATTAAAAATAAATAAATAAAGATATAAAAGTTTCAATAAATGAGAAAAAGAAAATAATTATATTTATTTATTTATTTATTTATTTATTTATTTATTTATTTATCTTAATATATATATATAATACAATTAATGATATTTAATTAATAGTATTTTGTTTGTTTTGTTTATTAGTTCGTTTGTTTATATATATATATATATATATATATATATATATATATATTTCTATATATTACGATTAATTTATTTATTTTTTTTTATTTATTTTATTTTATTTTTGATTATTATTATTTTTTCTTTTTTTAAAAAAATAATAATAATAATAATAATAATAATAATAATCAATAATAAAAAATAAAATATTTAATTAAAACTAAACTACTAACAGTAATTAAATTTCTATTTAAAGTAATTAGTATTAATAAATCTATATGGTATAAATGAAATGTTGATATATATATATATATATATATATTGATGGAAACTTTTTTTTTTTTTTTTTTAAAAAAAAAAAATTTATGTTTACATAATATACTGTTTATAACCATTCATACCACGCCATCCACGTAATTCAAAATGATTATTTATCCAATATAAAGCAACTTTTTCAGTTAATATACCGTATAATTTTGGCATTTCACTTACTAATAATAATTTTCCTTCATTTGTAATTTGTTTACAACTATGAATACCAAGCCATTCCAAATGTTTACCATAACCATTATCAATAAAGGTTTTCTTTAATCCTTTATCCGTCACACTAGAATATGAAATATCTAAAATCTTTAAATTTCTACATTGTTCAGTAATTTCATTCAAAAGAGTATCATCTGCTACCCAAGATAATTGTAATACTTCTAATTGACTAAAGAGGGCAATACAATGAAGATTTCCAAGAGAACATGATCTTAAATGAGGACCTAAGAAAAGAGATTTCCAATTTTCGGTATTACCATTTGTTAATATAGTTTCAAAAAGTTTTAATGTTAAATCAGATGAGGTAATAAATTTACTATTACTATTAGCAGATATTCTATTACTAAGATTACTATTAATAGAAATAGATCTTCTTCCAGCATTAGTTTGTATAAGATTAGAATTCATTGGTGTCATTTCGTTTGGACTATCTAAATTCAAATTACAAAGTTTTGGAGCGGAACGTATTATATTTAATACAGTTTTTGTAGTTGCTAAACCACCACTTCCACGACAACCAAAGTATTTAAGATTTGAAAATTTAAAAGATTTCTTGGAAGTTTTTTTAGTTGTTCCACAAGAAGTAATAGTAGTTAAACTATTTTCACTATTTTCTTCTTTTTCTTTTTGCTCTTGCTCCAGTTCATTATAATTACCATTTAATGACTTTTTAAAACTATGATTCATATCATTATTTTCTTCTTCTTCTTCTTCATCCTCTAATTCAAACCAAGCCTCTGTCAAATCTAATTTTTCCAAGTTTTGACATTTATGTGATATAGTGACCATAGTATCTCTTGTAACCATATTACTACAGAAAAATCTTAAGGATTTAATATGTGATGGTAAACTCTTGACTAATCTAGCCATTAAAGACTTTGCATTATCATCATACCAACATGAGCAATGATCTGTACAAAATCCAAGACCTAAATAATTTAAAGAGTCACAATGCTTTAAATAATTTAAAAAGGAATCAATTTCTAATGTCATTCTTTTATGGATTGTTGTTATCTCTAAATGTTTAAGTTGTTTTGGTGGTATATATTTTAACATAGTATTTAAATTTGGCAATGAGATATTAACAAGTTTTAAAACTTTTAAATTTCCTCCAATGGCACAATGAATAATATGTTCTTCAAAAAACTGATCAGATTGAAATGAATAATTACCTTGTAAACGAGAACTTGACATAACACTATTTACGCTACTTCGTTTCATAGCTCTTGTTGAAGAAGAGGAAGGTAATGTTATATCAGAAGAACCTATAGCTATTGGAAGATTTAATAATTCTGATAAACTACTATTACCAGTACCATTATTATTATTACTATTGGTATTGGTATTAGTACAGATATTACTTTCTGAAAAAAGAGTAGGCGAAGATGAAGAGCTAGAATTTGTTGGAGAGGATGCATTAATAGCTAAAGAAGAATTTCTCTTTCTGTCTTCCAAAGGAAATATTGATGACGGCTCTTGAGTCACAGTTTCTTCATTTATAGGGAAATTATAGAGTGAATTTGATAATGTAGACAAAGTAGAACCAATTGAAATTTCTGAATCTCTTCTACTATTTAATTTAGTTGATGAAGAGTTAGATAAATAGCTAGAACTAGAGAGGGTAGATTGCAATGATAAACGTTGTTTATTACTAGATTTATGAATCGGAAAATAGGTTGAAGAGGATTCCGGTAATAATTTATTCATATCAATATGAGATATGGAAACTACCAATTCTTGGATAAGACCTTTATATTTAGATGGTATTGGAGTGTATACATTATTGGTACAAAGTTGACAAACCTTATTACATTTTTTCATTTTTAAACATATTTTGAAATTGTTTTCATTTTTTATATGTATTTTTGAATAAAGTAATGGTAAAGCAATGGATGCCCAACGTTTGCAAACTAACGAAGCATTAAATAGATCATTCGATGATTTCATATTCAATAATATATTCATTATTACTGCTGAAGGCATATCCGAAGTACTCGTTGGAACAAATATACTATTATCTTTTATTTGATCATTACTTTTCTTTAAAAAGAAATCACCAACCTTATTTAATAAAGAAGATATATTATTATCTTGTTTTCCGTTATCTACTCTATATCTATCACTTAAATATTTAGATACTGTTACAATAGTACTAGCTCTTTTTTTGGTAATTGGTGTTTTAACATTTGACGTATTAATATTAGTATTTTGATAATTAGATTTTTTTGATGACTTTTTTTCTATTTCTTCAGATTCATCAAACAAGAATTGTTTCTTAAAATTATCAAAATCTAAATCTTTATCAAATTGAATATCACTACCCAAATCTAAATCAAGTTGAAGAGAAAATCTACCTGCTGCCATTTTTTATCTTGGTTTTTATAAATTCTATTTATATATATTTTTATATTATTTAAAAAAAAATTTAAATATTGATATTTATAGTTAAAAAAGGAAAAAAAAAAAATAAATGATAAAAAATAATAAAAATGTGGCAATTGTTATTTTGCTTTAATTTATTAAATTAATTTTAAAACTATTAAAGACTATTATTGTAAGTAGTACTAACAACAATAAACACCGAATAAGTTTTATGATTTTCTATATATAATTTATACTACTAGCATAACTTAAGATCTATTAATTATCATTATTTTGTAATAAAAATTTTGTATTTATTTACAAATTTTTAAGTATAAATCTAATAAAATAGATATATTCAATAATTTTTAGTATATTTTATAAAATTCTGTTCCAAAAATTTATTAAATTATTTTTTCTTTTAAAAAAATAAATTTTTGATTTATTTTTTCATTTTTTTTAAAATATTCACAAATGAATATTACAAAGATTACTAAAATTTATGTGTTATTGTTATTTATAGTAGTAGTAGTAGTAGTAATATATCGAGACTAAAAAATGAAAATTAATTATTGATTGTTAATATCACTACTTATATAGTTTTCAATGTTTTATTATATTTATAAGATTTGAAACTGTTATTATAAAATCTATAAAAAATGATGTAATATTCTATTTATATATATAATATAAATTTATATTTGTATTTATATATTTCATTTATATATATAAATAATAAAAATAAAAATAAAAAAAAAAAAAAAAAAAAAAAACTTTTTTTAATTACGTTTTATTTATTATTAAATATATATATAAAAATAGAGTTTAGGAAGCAACAAAAAAATGATTATTTAAAAATTCAATAGTATTGAAAAAAAAAAAAAAAAAAAAATTAATATTGATTATTTATCATTTTTTTTAATAAAAAGAAATGAATACGTTTTAATAATCAAATAAATGTTTGTTCTTTTCTTTTATTAAAATGATTTCGAAAATAAAATCTACTCTAAAATAATAATAAATAATAAAATAAATTATTTATTTTTTAAAAAAAAAAAAGAAAAATGTATATAGATATTTATTAATATCAAAATAAAAAAAAAAAAAAAAATTGTATAAAAATTTAATAAATGAATTAATTAATTATATAGATTAATAAAATAATGTCATTATATTAAATAATTAAAAAAAATTTCCATTATTAAAACATGAATGGTTCATTAATATAAAATTTTATTTTTTTTTATTCTTTTTTATTATTATTGTATTACATAAAATAAAATGGAAATCGATGTTAATTTCTAACTATTTAAAATATTTAATTAAAATTGCAAATTGTATTATCCGTCTTTTCATCACTTAAACTATTTTGTGTAATGTAATAAAAAAAAAAAAATAAAAATAAAAAAAAAATAAAAATAATAACAATATAATAAAATTACATTCATTATAATTATTATTATTATTATTTATTATTATTATTATTATTATTATTTATTATTTATTATTATTATTATTTATTATTATTATTATTATTATTATTATTTATTATTTATTATTATTATTTATTATTATTATTATTATTATTATTATTATTATTTATTATTATTATTATTATTATTATTATTATTATTATTATTAAATCTATTATTATTATTATTATTATTATTATTATTATTATTATTATAATTATTTACTATTATTATTATTATTATTATCAATTTTGAAATAATAATAATATTAATAATAATAATAATAAATATCTGTTTTTATTAATAATTTCTGTTTATGGTATTTAGTAATAAGAAAAACAATTATATAAAAAATAAAAAAAGCCCAATTTTTATTAATAATTAAGGTTTATGAATTTTATTTTTTTCTAATCACTTAATATATGGATAATTAATTTATTATATATAAATACTTTAAAATATTCATATAAATGTAATATATGAGTGATATAATGGAATTACCATGGCTATTTAATAATTAATAAGGTTTAAAATGTTTGAATGTCAAAATAAAAAAAAAGTTACATTTTTAATTTATTAATATTTTGAAATTATGTGTTTTTTTTTTATTTTATTTTATTTTACATTATTTTTAAATACATTATATTACATTACATTATATTATATAATAATGTGTAAAAAGTTTATTTCAAAGGTTTCATTTTTAAAAGATTTCCAAATAAAGGTTATGATATGAAATATAATAACATAATTAATAATTTTTTTTGGGCTTCTTTTTCCATTAATTATATTGTATAGCAGAATTCGATTATATCCAAATTAATTGAAAATATATGATGATATCATAGCACATATATATTATAATTTAAAAAACGCTACAAATTAATTTTGATGGTAATACTGTAATATAATACACCGTAAATACAAATAAATTTATTATTAAATTAAATATTAATACACCATACTATAATATTTGAAATATAAAAATTCTTTATTCTGTATTACTATATTATTTATTATTTATTATTTATTATTTAATTATTTAATTATTTATTATTTATTATTTATTAATAAATACTCTTTTTATTATTTATTATTTATTATTTATTATGTATAATTATTTATTATCTATTATTATTATTTATTATTTATTATTTATTATTTATTATTTATTATTTATTATTTATTATTTATTATTTATTATTTATTATTTATTATTTATTATTTATTATTTATTATTTATTATTTATTATTTATTATTTATTATTTATTTATTATTTATTATTTATTATTTATTATTTATTATTTATTATTTATTATTTATTATTTATTATTTATTATTTATTATTTATTAATAAATACTCTTTTTATTATTTATTATTTATTATTTATTATTTATTATTTATTATGTATAATTATTTATTATTTATTATTTATTATTTATTAATAAATACTCTTTTTTTATTATTTATTATTTATTATTTATTATTTATTATTTAATTATTATTTATTAATAATTAATATATTTTTTTGTTTATTTATTATTACCTATTAGTTCATTATTTATTACTTTTATTTACGTTATATAAAACTTGGGATAATTTGCAAAATGTGTAATATACATCGAAATGAACTTTATTAAATAAATAAAATGTTATAGATTTAATATGTATATATCCAATAAATGAATTTTATAATACATGAATAGTTAAATAATCCTAATCATAAATACAATTTTCCAATATATAATAGAGTAGATAGCTAGAAAAAGAACAGATTTATTTAAATATAAAGATAGGAATTGGACAAATATCAAAAATGATAATTGAAGATAAAGCAAAGAAAAGTAAGGTAAAAAAAAAAAACCTTTGAAATAAAGTGTAGTTAAAAATAAAAAAATAAAAAAAAAAAGGAAAATTAATAAAAATTAATTTATTAAAACAAGTATAATGAATCTTTCCTTTTTTAGAAAATAACCTGAAGAGTTTGTTATTACAAAGAAAAAATATATATATTAAAAAATATTAAAACATATTATTACTTTTTAATTTCATTTTATTTCATTTTATTTTATTTCTTTAAATTTTAATAATTTTTTTTTATTTATTATCTAGGAAGATTAGACCATAATTTTTTTGTTTTGTTATGCTTTGAATATACAGTTAATATCTTTTTTTTTTTTTTACATTGTTATAATAAAGAAAAAAATATGGAATCTTTTTAATATTCTTCTGAAAATATTAATTAATAATTATTTATTTTGTTATACTTACCATCTAAAATATTTTTATTTAATAAAAAAACATATGTAGTACTTTATTTTTTCATTATTAAATTTTTTTTCTCATGCTTTTAGTGTTCTAATGTCTTAATAAAAAAAAAGTTTACTATTATTTATCTATTATTTATGTATTTAGTATTAATTATTACATAACAAACATTATATATTAATATTATTTATTATTCAATTATTTATTTATAATATATTATTTATTATTTATTATATATTATTTATTATTTATTATTCAATTATTTATTATTTATTATTTATTATTTATTATTTATTATTTATTATTTATTTATATATTATTTATTATTCAATTATTTATTATTTATTATTTATTATTTATTATTTATTATTTATTATTTATTATTTATTATTTATTATTTATTATTTATTATTTATTATATATTATTTATTATTTATTATAATTTATTTATTATTATTTATTTATTTATTATTTATTATAATTTATTTATTATTATTTATTTATTATTTATTATTTATTATTTATTATTTATTATTTTATTATTTATTTATTTATTATTTATTACTTATTATTTATTATTTATTATTTATTATTTATTATTTATTATTTATTATTCAATTATTTATTATTTATTATTTATTATTTATTATTCAATTATTTATTATTTATTATTTATTATTTATTATTTATTATTTATTATTTATTATTTATTATTTATTATTTATTATTTATTATTTATTATATATTATTTATTATTTATTATAATTTATTTATTATTATTTATTTATTTATTATTTATTATAATTTATTTATTATTATTTATTTATTATTTATTATTTATTATTTATTATTTATTATTTTATTATTTATTTATTTATTATTTATTACTTATTATTTATTATTTATTATTTATTTATTATTTATTATTTATTATTTATTATTTATTATTTATTATTTATTATTTATTATTCAATTATTAATTATTTATTATTTATTATTTATTATTAATTATTTATTATTTATTATTTATTATTTATTATTATTTATTTATTATTTATTATTTATTATTTATTATTTATTATAAATTATTTATTATTTAATTATTTAATTATTTATTATTTATTATTTATTTAATTAAAATAGTACAAAGCATTATATATAATATACAATTTCAATAAATAAATTTATTAATTGAAAAATATGAAAAATAGCATATTTTAAACACTAATTAATTAGGACTTAAAACCCATAATATATTTATTAATATATTGAATTATATAATAAATTAAATTAAATGGATTACAACAAAAATATTAATTGATAAATATGGAAATAATATATTTTATTAAAAATTAAAAATTTTAAAGTTTTATTTAAATTTTAAAATTTCAAACTGTTTACTCTAAAATATATATATATTGGAGTAAAATGGAATATATTGGTATACATTAAATTTACTTTTGAACTAGTACCAACCAATCAAATATTAATAATACAAAATAATGAAATTACACAGAAGTAACATTTTTTTTAAAAGCCAAAAATTTTACCAAAAGTTTTAGAATGACTTTCTTATAACCTAACCTCTAAAATAGCTTTTTTTCCAAAAAGGAAAAAAAGAGAATCAAAATAATTAGTAAAATAATTTAATAAAATAATTTAATAATAATAAAATAATTTAATAATAATAAAATAATTTAATAATAATAAAATAATTTAATAATAATAAAATAATTTAATAATAATAAAATAATTTATTAATAATAATAATAATTTAATAATAATAAAATAATTTATTAATAATAATAATTAATTATAAATATTGTTATAATTATTACAATAGAATAATACAGAATAAATATTAATATTCACAACTCCTTTGGAATATTTATTTGTATAAAATAGAAGACTAATAAAAGAAGAAAAGGAAAATATTTAAATAGTTAATATTGAAATAAATTAAAAATGAATTATTCATTTAAAATAAGTAATAAATTTTAATTAGCTTAATAATGAAATCATTATTCTAGATAATTTTATAGAATATATATCATAAATTAAGGAAATGACATGTAATGATAATAATAATAATAAATAATAAATAATAATAATAATAATAATAATAATAATAATAATAATAATAATAATTATAAATAATAAAAATAATAATAATAATAATAATAATAATAATAATAATAATAATAATAATAATAATTATAAATAATAAAAATAATAATAATAATAATAATAATAATAATAATAATTATAAATAATAAAAATAATAATAATAATTATAAATAATAAAAATAATAATAATAATAATAATAATAATAATAATAATAATAATAATTATAAATAATAAAAATAATAATAATAATAATAATAATAATAATAATAATAGGAATAATAATAATAATAATAATAATAAAAATAATTAAAATAATAATAATAATAATAATATTAATAATAGGAATAATAATAATAATAATAATAATAAAAATAATAATAATAATATAATAATAAAAATAATAATAATAATATAATAATAATAATAATAATAATAATAATAATAATAGGAATAATAATAGGAATAATAATAATAATAATAATAATAATAATAATAATAATAATAATAATAATAATAATAATAATAATAATAATAATAATAATAATAATAATAATAATAATAATAATAATAATAATAATAATAATAATAATTATAAATAATAAAAATAATAATAATAATAATAATAATAATAATAATAATAATAATAATAATAATAATTATAAATAATAAAAATAATAATAATAATAATAATAATAATAATAATAATAATAATAATAATAATAATTATAAATAATAAAAATAATAATAATAATAATAATAATAATAATAATAATTATAAATAATAAAAATAATAATAATAATTATAAATAATAAAAATAATAATAATAATAATAATAATAATAATAATAATAATAATAATTATAAATAATAAAAATAATAATAATAATAATAATAATAATAATAATAATAGGAATAATAATAATAATAATAATAATAAAAATAATTAAAATAATAATAATAATAATAATATTAATAATAGGAATAATAATAATAATAATAATAATAAAAATAATAATAATAATATAATAATAAAAATAATAATAATAATATAATAATAATAATAATAATAATAATAATAATAATAGGAATAATAATAGGAATAATAATAATAATCAAATACATTTTAAAAATTAAGATAATAATATTATATTAGAGAATTTGAATAACTGAAATAAAGATATGTACAAATTTCAGAAATTATCTTAATAGTTAATCATCATATATATAAATAATTAATCATTAATATTTTATAATTGACTAATATAATTAAATCTGTAAAATACAGTATGAAGAGTTTATCATTATTTAAAAAAAAAAATTCAGAATTATTTATTTTTTTTTTTTTTTTTTTTTTTGTAAAAAGATACATTTATAATAATTAATTATTTATACTCTGTATTTCATATTACATTTATCTTTGTTTCACTCCAATTTTTGTTTTAAATTTATTTATTCTAAGGTAAAAATAATAAAATACATGTTATATTAATTTAAAATAATATTTATTATTATTTATCAATAATGAATAATTATAATTAATTCTTTAAATTAAAATAATAATTAACTAATTAATATTTATTGATAAGAATTATATATTATTGTAATCACATGAATATTCAGTGATAAATTATTAACAAACATTAATTTATGAATATTAAATTAAATAATTATTTTAATTAATTAAATTTTATATCAGCTAATATTTTATTAAATACTTATTTTTATCTTATCAAATATTCTATTATTATTAAAATTTCTATTAAAACTTATTCTTATCTTATTAAATATATTATTAAATGGAACTTAACAAAATACAAAAGAAGAATTATTAAATTCACTTTTGATGTTCTTTTTAAGATTATTGTGTGTATATGTGTATTTTACATTAATTATATATTACTTATTCAATACTTATTAAATAAATATTAATATTATTATAAATCCGTCAAAAGAAAATTATTAAATATAATATTTTTTTTATATATAAAGTGATTTCTAAATATTAGTTTATTTATTATAAATTAATATTCTATTATTAATCATTGTTGAATTGTTGATATATAATTCGACCTATCGACCAAGTAATGCTAAAATTCCAAAATTTCTCTCTTTATTTTGACAATAATCATACCTAAAAGATTAGGTTACTACCTTAATATGACATATTATAACAACATATGAACTAGTGCTGTTCCTAAGAAACGATGCCCAAATTACGGTATCCGAATTGACTTCTACCGTTAATGATAGTTTTCTATTAAAATATGATTTTAATAAATATAATCAAGACATACAGGAAAAAAAAAAAAAAAAAAAAAAAAAACAATAATATTATTAATCAGCTTTCTAATTTAATTTAAATATTAATTGAAAAAAATTAGATATAAAAATTGGTACCAATGATGATTCCTCTTCTAGCCAAACTGCATCACAAAATCAAGATGATCATGCATCTATTTCTACGCGACGTAATGATGGTAACAATGTCATAATAAAAAGTGTATCCCATCGTTTACAAAAAGTTCCCGAACCAGGTTTTTTTTCTGTGGTAATATTAGAGAAACTGATCTTTTTTTTTTTTTTTTTTTTTTTTTTTTTTTTTTTTTTTTTTTTGTCAACTTTGTGGCCATATGTTTGAAATATATCCAAATTCTGAAGCTACTGAAGATGTAAAAATAAATTTTGTTAAATATCGTTTAAGAGATGATGCTAGTAATTGGTATTTAGCTACTTATAGTGGTCATTTTTTAAATATAAAGTGTTTTTTAAATATTATTTTATAGTACTTTTATATATTTTATCAATAATTTATATTAAATTTTATTAAATATGTAATAAATTATAATATCTTATAAATATTTTATACAATAAATTCTAATAATAAATATTTTATAATAAATCTTTTCTTAATATATTTTATAATAATTACTTTTTTAAATCTTTGTTTAATATATTTCATATTTTTATAATAAATATTTATTAATAAATTTTATAACGGATATTCAACTTTTAAAATAATTTATTTTATATTATTATTAATATTTTATATGTATTACTTTATTATTATTCTATAATAAATACTTTATCAATATTTTATAATAAATATTTTATTAATATCCTTTATTAATATTCTAATTAATACTTTAACTTTACTGCTTTAATCATATTTTTCCCTTTTCCCAACATTAGACTTTCCCATCTTCATTAAAATTTTGACAAACACAGAAATATTTCTTTCTGTATACTTTAACTAAAAAAATTCAGAATAGTAAAGATTAATAAATTATAAATGAATTTAAATACACAAGTAAAATATATAATATTAAAGGTTTCTATATAAAATTTATAAATTTATTTTTAATTTAAAATAATAGAATAGCTAAATAAACCATAATAGAACAGTTGATAATAAAAATAACAATATTAAAATAATAAATGAATTGTAATAATTAGAATAATTAGTTATATTAATATTAGAATTCAAATGGTAATTAGTTAGAATAATAAAATAAATAATAGTAATAATTGAGATTGATGTAATAATAAATTAATAATTAACAACTAAAAATTCATGTAATATAAAAGGAAGATAATTTTCTTTCTTTTATAGATTCGAACAACAATTTTATATATAAAAATAATAATAAAAAAAAAAAAAGTGATATATATATAAAGGAATATTATTTAATATTAATTCTATTGTTTCTATTGTTTCAAATTGAATAAAAAAAAAAAGGTTATATAGTTAAAAAGAATTCATTTTATTAATTAGAATATATAAGTGTTCTTGCATCAAATTTAATGTAAGATATTGGAATAAAATTTTATAATTTATCTCATATAAGGTTGAAAGTAAAACTGAATTAAATTTCAATTTCACAAATTCAATAATTCAGTTCATTGTAATTTTAAGCAACTAAATAATTATTATTAAAAAATAATAATTATGCGATTATATATATAATTAAAATATATTATAAACCACAACTGATGAGAATAATAAATTTTCTTATATATTATTCTTATCAACTTTAATTTGTATACTTAAGAACTATCCTAAAGGTCTACTGGTTCAAGAGTAATTTACTTAATTAAAGATCTAAGTGGAGTCGTAACTCAAAGATAACTGGATTGATAAAAATCCAAGATCAGATTCTTTGCAATCAAAGTCCGAGAGAACGACTTGGCAGAGATGGCCCGCCAGCCCCATGGTGGCAGATCGGATGATGGAGTTCCTGCGCTTGCTTCAACATTTGGCGAGGTTTTTTTTTTTTTTTTGTATGGGAAAATACGATTAAGTACAGCAGTCATAACATCAAACATTCGTCTTTTAACAATAGTATAGTATTTAGCTGGCTGCATTTTGCACAGGTTTTTAAGACCAACAAAAGATAGACCATTCACACGGTCTTCCGTGCTGATGTTCACATATATGGACGTTTTTTTTTTTGTAGATGTTGCTTATTACGCGCTGTGTAATCAACAAAGATAGTTACTGCGATCTTCTCGATAAAGGATAATTACTTAAATAATAAGTTCATTAAAATCGAGGAATATCATTTATTCTATTTAATTAACGACCATTCATC
>JACVTC010000027.1:1375000-1405000 GCA_016946835.1 Neocallimastix lanati (nom. inval.)
AAAGATAAAAGCTTTACCATTTTTGCACTACGTTGATACCATTTTCTGGCTTCGATGTCATTCGCTTCAACTCCCTCACCTCTCCAATACATCTGACCAATAAAAGCAGCTGCTTTAGATGCAGCTCTTAATTTATTTGATTTTGGAAAAAATTCTAAATCTTTATCAGTAATTTCAATAGTTTCCGCTTTAATGATTTCCTCTGGTAAATGTTTTGCTGCTGTCTTAAAAATTTTTAATGCTTTTTTATAATCCTTTGTTACTGGAGGATTTCCTTGATAATAATTTAAAGCAACAATTACCTTTTAGAAAAATTAATTGAATATGATAATATAAATAAAAAAAAAAAAAAAAAAAAAAAAAAAAAAAAAAAAAAAAAATTTTTTTTTTTATATAATTTATATATATATATATAAATGATTAGTTTTATTTTTGTTTATTGTTTTTGTTTTGTTTTGTTTTGTTTTCCTTCTTCTTTAATAAATTAATATATCATATTTAAAAATATATTTAAAATTTCATATAATATATATATATATATATATATAATATAAAATAAGACAATAAATAATAATAATAAAAAATAATAATAATAAAATAATAATAATAAAATAATAATAAAAAATAGTTTTAAAAATTATATATATATATTATATATTATTTTTATATATATTTATTACTTGTTTACTTGGATTATATTTTAAAATATATTTAAAATTTCATATAATATATATATATATATATATATAATATAAAATAAGACAATAAATAATAATAATAAAAAATAATAATAATAAAATAATAATAATAAAATAATAATAAAAAATAGTTTTAAAAATTATATATATATATTATATATTATTTTTATATATATTTATTACTTGTTTACTTGGATTATATTTTTCATTTTCTTCAATAAATTGATATAAAGTTAGGAGTTCAATATCAGAAATATTTGGACCTCCTTTGGCCTCATCTCTAGGTCTACCAATAGCATTACTAGCACCTTTTCCAAATATACCACCATCTTCTTCATAAATACTAATTTTTGGAGGGGGTAAAACACGACCTAAAGGTGGACCAGATTGTTGAATTTTAACCACTTTTTTAAATTATATTGATAGAATCAACAAAAATTATAAATTATAAATAAAAATAGTAATATATATATATATATATATAGATACATAGATACATATATTTTATAAATTAATTTTGAAAATATTTATAATTTTATTATTATTATTTATTTATTTATTTATAATTTTATTACTATTATTATTATTTATTCATTTATATTTATTTATTTATTTATTTATTTTTATTCATTTTTTTTATTTATTTATGTTTATTATTTATTTTTATATTTATTTATTATTACTTTCATCTGCGATTTTTCTGTAATACCAAATGGATTCATCACAATTTCTTTCGGTACCGATACCAAATAAATATCTATAACCTAAAGACATTTGTGCTGGTATATCATTATTCATTGCAGCAAATGACAAATAGAGTAATGCCTTTAACATTAATAAATAAATAAATAAATAAATAAATAAATAAATAAAAATATATATATATATATATATATAGAATAAAATAATATATATAGAATAAAATAGAATATAACAATAATAATAGAAATATATATATTAAATATTTAAAATATTAATATCATCATCCTTCTATTATTTTTATTATTACCTATATTGTAACATAAAATTAATAATAATGATATATATATATAACAAGTATTTTAAAATAACAATAATAATAATAATAATAATAAATAAATAAATAGTATACCATACTATTTATTTAAAGAAATAAAAATTATAAGAAAGGTAAAATAAAATAAAATAAAAAGAGATGACAAACTTTAGATTGATCTCGTGATGTACTTCCTAAACCAATAGAATATATAAAACCTATTTTTTGTTGTGCCTGAGGATCTCCAAATTCATTTGCTAAAAATGTATAGTATTGTAATGCTTTATCAATATCTTGTGGGTAACCATGGTAACCGAACTTTATAACAATTTAATTATTTTGTTTAAATAAAATAATTAAATATATATACATTATTATATTTTTATATATTTCATTTAAAAATGTATCATTGAATAATAATAATAATAATAGTAGTAATAGTAATAGTAATAATTATAATAAATAAATTTAAAAATAAAAATATATAAATAATAGATAATAGATAATAATAGATAATAATAGATAATAATAGATAATAATAGATAATAATAGATAATAATAGATAATAATAGATAATAAATAATTGATAATAATAAATAATAATAGAATAAAAAAGATTTTATAATTATATATATATTATAATTAATTTATTGAAATGATTTATATAAATATATAATATAAAATAATATGATATTAATAACTTAATTAGGCAAACATTTATTCATAAAAAAAAAAAAAAAAAATTACTATAATTTTAATTAAAAAATTTATAAATAAATATATATATAAATATATAAATTAATAAATAAATAAAATTATATAAGACATTTACAAAATATAAATCGGCGAGTTTTAATAAGGCTTGACTATTATTATACTTTATACCTAAATATTCTAATATTCTATGTATTTTTATTCGTTTTTCTTCGTCAGTATCTTCTTCCTCGATGATAGGTAAATTTTCCATCTTACTTTTATCTAATATAATATGAATAGTATCTGTTGGTTTTTTGAATTTATTATTTAATTGTAAATAATTTAATGCACCAGGATATCTATGTAATTTTCTTTGTAAAAATGAACTTGTATCATTTGGTGGCATATTTGGAAAGCTGGATAATACTTCTAATGTTGATTTATATATAGAATCTTTATTTTATATTTTTTTATATATATTTATATTATGTTTATTGAAAATTTTGATATTAATATATATTGAATTTTTCCAATTTGTAATATTTAAATATAAAAGGTATATAATTTTTATGAAGGTATAATAAATTTAAAAAATAGTTTTTATATTTTTATAAAAAAAAAAATAATGAAAAAAAAAAATAAAAAAATTAAAATATATATATATATATATATATATACCAGATTCCTTTTTTTGTTCTTCTGAAATTTCAGTTATTCCATATGAAAAATTTATTGCCCCTACAAGCAATATGACTACTATATAATTATAAGTTATTGGCAATTAATAATGATAATATTATACATCAATAATAATAATTTTAATAGTAATATATATATATATTTATGAAATCATATATATATACATTTTAAAAAGGATATTTCATTAATTATATTATAATATTACGAGTGAATTATATATATATATATATATATATATAACAATAAAATAATTAAAATGATAATAATAATAAAAACAATTACATTTATTTATTGAGTGAAATTTCATCTTCTGAATTTTTTTTTTTTTTTTCTTTCTTTCTTTATCAGAAACTTATTTTAAAACTTTATAAATTGTTATGAAAAATTTGAGATTTTTCTTTTGTTATTATATTATTATTGTTATATTTCGATTTTATTTAAAAAAAAAAAAAAGATAAATAAATGAATATGAATTTTTTTAGTTTTGTATTTTGAGAAGATTTATCAAAATTCTTTTATATTTCCTATATTTTTAATATTTTTCCAATAATATATATTAAATATATTAATTTATTGTTATTGTTACAATTATTTTGTTGTGGTTGACCTATGAATACAAAATATGAATTTTATCAAATTTTAATTATGTTTTATTGTTTATTGTTGCTTAGAAATAAAAAAATAAAATAAAATATTTCTTTTTTTAATTATTATTGCTTTTATATTACTTATGATATATACATATAAATTTAATTTTTAATAATAAATAATTTTTATTTATTTATTTATTTATTTATTTACTATTTTTATTCCTTGTTTTATTTTATTTTATTTTTATATTCTCTTATTATATTTTTTTTTCTTTTATTAATATTATTATTATTATTATTATTATTATTATTATTATTATTCCTCTTTTATTACAAACATTTCTTCTTCATTTTAACAGTAAAATAAATAAAAAATGAAAATAAAAAAAAAAAAAAATTGAAAAAATTAAAAATTAATAATAAAAAATTAAAAATTAAAAATATGAAGTTTACTTAAAAAATAAATCAATAAATATATTGTAAAGTACTCTAATATATTATATAATTACTTAAAAAATAAATCAATAAATATATTGTAAAGTACTCTAATATATTATATAATTAATATTTTTTGTATAAAGGATTAATATAATTAAAAAAAAATAAAGAGATTTAATAATTAAAAATTAATAATAATTTTCCAAAAAAGCGAAAAAGATTTCTGATGAATAATTTTAAATTTATTTATTTCATTAATTATTATTAGTCATTAATTAATTAAAAAATGATGAATACACGTGTATTTTAATATTACTTTTCATAAATTTATTGGTTTTGAATTTTTCAAATTGATGAATCATTAAATTTATATAGGGTTAAGATTTGTTTATTTAAATAATTATTTAAATGAATGTGTTTCATTTCGGAACGTGGCTTATAAATAAAATTGTGATTTAACGCCCCACATTTTTAATTTTTTTTTAAAATAATCATAAATAAATAAATAAATAAATAAATAAATAAAACTTGAAATAAATATAAATGTGTTATTTTATTATTTTTTTTGATTTTTAAACATTAAAAAAAAAAAAAAAAAAAAAAAAAAAAAAAAAAAAAAATTAACTAAACACTAAATAAAATAAATTATAAAAAAAAATTAAATATATTTTATTTTTAACCATTAAAAAATGGAAAAAAAAAATAGGACTAATCAACCTTAATCTATTTAATTCATTCTAGTCTTATTTTTTTTTTTTTTTTTGGTTTTGTTTTTGTTTTTTTGTTTGTTTGTTTGGTTGTTTGTTTGGTTGTTTGTTTGTTTTACTAGTTGGTTAATTTGTTCGAAATTTTTTAAATATTATTTAATACTTTTTATCCTCTCTCTATGTATAGTTAATAAATATTAATAATTCACAATAAGGAATCTAAGATACTAATAATAAATATAAAATAGAAAAATAGATTTTTCTATAGTTTATTTTAGAATTTTTAATCTTTATTAATTGTTTTTTTTTTTTTTTTTTTTTTTTTTTTTAAAAAAAATAATAAAGATACTGTATTATTTTTGTACTATGTCTTTTTCTTGGCAAAAATGGATGATTTATTTGAAAAATCTTAGAGAATAGCTAGGGGAAAGGAGGAGTTTTATAAATAACTTTTTTTTTTTTTTTTTGTTTAAATTACCATAGAGAGAGTATCCTCCTATCAAAATTTCATATTTCGTTGAAGTTTGAGGAATATACCCCATTAATGTTATGTCAATTGTGAATAGTACTCTTTTGGCACAAAGACTAATTTGTATACCATCAGATCGACCAATATCAAAAACGTCGACATCGAAAACGAATAAGAACAACTCGAACAGAGATACCCACAATTCTATTAATTTATTTATACTTTATGATTTTTTTTTTTTTTTTTTTTTTTTTTATAGACTGAAGACTTTGGTCTTCCCCATATAGTAATATGGGTGTATGATTAACTGCCATACCAGTACGGCGTCGGCGCTCTCAACTCCCCATAAGCAAAGAAACTCTATATACTACGCGATCCTCGAGGGAAAGCAGAGCCACTATAGGTGGCGTCCTTGCTATCCCAGAGGAGCTGGACACTATAAATCCTCTCAGACAAGGCTTACGCAATGGGATTCTTATAGTGTTAGAAATATTTATACTTTATGATATTAAATATTTATTCATTAATTTATAATAACCAATGGATCAATAAATATACTCGCTCTTCTGTATTAACACTTTATTATAATAACTTTAAATATAAAAAAAATTATTAATAAAAATAAAAAATAATTCCATATTAATTTATTATTTCTATTTAAAACTTTAAAAATTAAAAATTTTACTTTTATTTTTATTTGATTTTTTTTTTTTTTTTTAAATATACAAAATTATGCATTGCATATTAAATATAATATCAAAATTTTTGATATTATTTCATTTTAAAAAAAAAAAAATTTTTTTTTTTTTAAATTAATAAATTGATAAATTTTATTTTAAAAAACATTTTTTTTATTTGATTTTTTTTTTTTTTTAAATATACAAAATTATGCATTGCATATTAAATATAATATCAAAATTTTTGATATTATTTCATTTTAAAAAAAAAAAAATTTATTTTTTTTAAATTAATAAATTGATAAATTTTATTTTAAAAAACATTTTTTTTTAATTATAATAAAAATTGAATATTGACAATGATTTTTTGTTATAAACATATATTATAAGAAACTAATGAAGTTTATATTAAAAAAAAAAGATAACCGGTATCATGGGTTTTTCCTCTTAAACATTTTCATTAAATAATTCATTATATTAAATCTTTTTTTTAATTTAATAAAAAGAATAGAGTCGGAGGAGTGATATTGGGTAAAAGAGAGAAGATTAAAATAACTGAACTAATAATACAATACCTATTACCCATAAATATAAAGTTGACTTAAGGGTAAAGGCTCCATTACACTTCTTAAAGTATTCATCATTGTATTTTTGATCATTTTTTCTACTTTCATCATATATTCCACAATTACTTGATCTGTGAGTACCACGATAGCCATAGTAACCACCATAATAAGGATAATAATTAGTTCCATATCCGGAATTAACTTTACCATTGCTAGCATTTCCTTTACTTCCAGAACTTTTACTTCCAGAACTTTTACTTCCAGAACTTTTACTTCCAGAACTTTTACCACCACTACTTCCACGGCCACCTCCTCCATGGCCACCTCCACCTTTTCTACGATAGAGCTTTTTTAAATCTTCTTCATAATCTTCTTCTATTAAACTTTCACTATTTTTAATAATCATTTATTAATAAAGAAAAAAATATATTCCAAAATTAATATTTTATTTAAAATTTTGTCTTAAAAAATTATAAAAAAAAAAAAACTATAAAATTCATCAAAATTCATCTTAATATAGATATTTAATATATAAATTATTTACATTGATAATATTTCTTCATTATTTTCATCACAATTAATTTGTTGTAAATCACAACAATTGCCTTCATATTCAATATTTAAAAGTGTTTTAGCTTCTTCACATGTTATTGAATAGCTTATGCTTACGTTTAAAATTAAAAATACAGCAAGTAATATAAAACACTTCATTTTTGGTTATTATATATTAATTTATTTACTTAAATAATTTTTCTTTAAAGTTTTTATATTTCTTTGTTTTATTTATTTTTTTTTTTCTTTTACTTAATATTAATTTTGAGTTTTTTATTTTATTTTTACTTTTAACAAAAATTAAATAATAAAATTTTTGTTTTTTTTTATATTTAATAATATAATTTTAATAATATAATATAATTTTTGTTTTGTTTTTAGATTTTTTAAAGAAAAAAAAAATTTTTATTTTTGGTTAGTGAAATTTATTTCATTTTATATGAAAATCAATTTTTTTTCATAACAAATTTAATTTATTTTATAATATTGTATAAATCATAATTAAAACATGTAGTATATTATAATATATATTAATTTATTAAAATATAAATTTTAATATAAATTAATTATAAATGACTTTTTGTATGAAAAACTTTAATTAATAATAGAACATTAATAAATTATTTATCGAATAATATATTATATAATAATAGTAATACTAGAACTTGAATAAACTATTTATCATATAATATATAATAGTAATTAAACAAATTTTAAATAAAAAAAAAAAAAAAGAATACAAAATAATTATAACAATATAAAACAATAATATTAATAATAGTATAAATAATATATAATTAATACATACAGATTAAATAATAATAATTAAATAATATGAATATAAATAGATAAATTAAAGTATGAATAAATTAAAAATTTAATAAAATAAAAAAATATATATATAATAGTATATATTAAATATACAAATAAATATATTTACATATATTTACATATATAAAACTTTTATATTAAATAATTATTTATTATTATTCAATTATTTATTATTTATTATTTATTTATTATTTATTATTTATTTATTTATTTATTATTTATTATTTATTATTTATTATTTATTATTTATTATTTATTTATTTATTTATTTATTATTTATTATTTATTATTCAATTATTTATTATTTATTATTTATTATTCAATTATTTATTATTTATTATTTATTATTTATTATTTATTATTTATTATTTATTATTTATTATTTATTATTTATTATTTATTATTTATTATTTATTATTTATTATTTAATTATTTATTATTTATTATTTATTATTTAATTATTTATTATTTATTATTCAATTATTTATTATTTATTATTTATTATTTATTATTTATTATTTATTATTTATTATTTATTATTTATTAATAAATACTCTTTTTTATTATTCAATTATTATTTATTGTAAAATGTATATTTTTTCATTCAATTATTAAAAAAAAAAAAAAAGAGTACTTTATGAGAACGTATTTTTGCTATCTATTCTTTCTTTTACAGTATGGTGTAATTAAAAAAACAATTTAAAACTCTTTATTATTTTAAAATCTTTTGCAAAGAATAAAAAAAATTCAAAGTTTCATCATCTATATGAATATAATACACCCTTAAAAATTAAATATCTTTTCTCTCTTTATATATACAAAAAAAAAAAAAAAAAGAGTAAATCTTAATTAGGAAAAATATTAGATAATCAAAGAAAAGTGAAAATATCTTTTAATTTTATTAATAATTAAATTAATATTCTAATATTCCAAGGATAGAAGAAAAGAAAACTTTTTCTTCTTTAAAGGATATCAAATTGAAGTTACAATAATAATAATAATAATAATAATAATAATAATAATAATAATAATAATAATAATAATAATAATAATAATAATATATTTAAATATAATTAATAGTTATAATTATTAGTTTTTCCTATAATTATCAATTATTATTTATTTATTTATTTATTTATTTATTTATTTATTTATTTATTTATTTATTTATTTATTTATTTATTTATTTATTAGAAATATTCCATTGTTTGATGAATGAGAAGAAGAAACTTTTGAATTTTCCAATTCTTCCAAAAGTTAAAAACCAAAAATTCATTTTATTAAATTAATATATAAATTAATATATATGTTAAAAATTTTTTAATTCATTTAACTCCTTAAAAGTTGAAAAATTAAAAATTTTTTTAAATAAATAAATAAATAAATAAATAAATAAATAAATAAATAAATTGTTTTTTTAAAATAATTTAAATTTAAAATTTGTATGAAATGATGTGTAACATTGTTTTAAATTACTAATCAATTTATTTATTCATCTATTATTGATAATATCCATTTATTTATTCATTTACTATTAACTATTACTATTACTATTACTATTATTTATTCATTTATTATTACTATTATTTATTTATTATTACTATTATTCATTTATTCATTTATTATTACTATTTATTTCTCTTAATATATCAATAATAAACTTTTTTTTTATTTTATATTTAATTTTTCAGCAATTTTTTTATTTTATATTTAATTTTTCAGCAACTTTATATTTAATTAATTTAAAATTTTAAAATTATTTTTTAATTTTTTTTAATGTTTCAATTTTTAACTTGCTATTTTTTTTTTAGGCTCCAAGTTATTAATAAACATACAGGGTTTTATGACAAATATATGTTCAAAACCATGTGTAAGATATATCAATATTAACAGGAGCCTATATCAATAGATGGTCAAAACAACAATGATTGCATATAAGCCATATATGTTTCGAATATTCAATAAGCCATAAAACCTGTTATTTGATTGAAATATAGCTGTTGTGGCTTATATGAACTATATTGAGGTTAATATTAGCAATATATGCTGTCATTGTTGTTATTAAAGTTCCAGAATGATGACGATATTGATAAACATATGCATATATTGCTAATATTAGTGTATTTGTGCAATGATTATGCTAAAACTATGCATATATTTGATTATTGTTTTTTTATTTTATTTTTATTTTTTATTTTATTTTTATTTTTATTTTTATTTTTATTTTTATTTTTATTTTTGATGAAAATGGTATGGTTTTTCGCATAGTTTTAGCATCAAAACCCCATGTTGTTCATCTATTAATATAAGCTCCAGAATAAAGACATATTGTATTTGTATGCCATTTAACAACAATCATCGACAAAATATACAGACATCGCTGCAAAATGACCCTGTTTTTGAGCATAAAATGCACATATTTGGCATACAAGTACAATCATTCAATCATATTGTTTATAATAATAATATTAATAATAATTGTTGTTGTTATGATTTTGAATGGCTGGAACAATATAGTTATGATTTGCATATATTTGTCGATATTTTGCATTGTTTATTGATAAAATCACAGCAGTTTTGACCATAAAAGGCATTCAAAATCATCATATTGCAACATTGTTCATATAATAACAAATAAATATAAATATTAAAAAAAATAAATATAAAAAATAAATATAAAAAAAAATAAATATAAAAAATAAATATAAAAAAAAATAAATATAAAAAATAAATATAAAGAATAAATATAAAAAAATAAATATAAAAAATAAATATAAAAAATAAATATAAAAAAATAAATATAAAAAATCTAAAATTTAAATCTTTTGTAGGATAATTTTTTAATTTTTATTTTGTGTAACCAATAACATAAATAAATGTATGAATATTAATGTTGGTAAATTTTAATATTTTTTTTTAATTATAATAATAAATTAGTACAATATAAACTTTAATTAGTAATAAATGAAATTGCATAGAGTTAATAAATTATGTATAATGGAATATATGTAATATGGGACAAAACATGTGAAATAACAAAAAATTTTGATTTTAATAATATTTATTTATTATTTATTATTTATTTATTATTTATTATTTATTATTTATTATTTATTATTTATTATTTATTATTTATTTATTATTTATTATTTATTATTTATTTATTATTTATTATTATTATTTATTATTTATTATTTATTATTTATTATTTATTATTTATTATTTATTATTTATTATTTATTATTTATTATTTATTATTTATTATTTATTATTTATTATTTATTATTTATTATTTATTGTTTATTACTTATTATTTATTATTTATTATTTATTATTTATTATTTATTATTTATTATTTATTATTCATAATTTATTATTATTTATTATTATTATTTAATATTTAATATTTAATATTTATTATTTATTATTTATTATTTATTATTTATTATTTATTATTTATTATTTATTATTTATTATTTATTATTTATTATTTATTATTTATTATTTATTATTTATTACTTATTATTTATTATTTATTATTTATTATTTATTATTTATTATTTATTATTTATTATTTATTATTTATTATTTATTATTTATTGTTTATTACTTATTATTTATTATTTATTATTTATTATTTATTATTTATTATTTATTATTTATTATTTATTATTTATTATTTATTATTTATTATTTATTATTTATTATTTATTATTTATTATTTATTATTTATTATTTATTATTATTTATTATTTATTATTTATTATTTATTATTTATTATTTATTATTTATTATTTATTATTTATTATTTATTATTTATTATTTATTATTTATTATTTATTATTTATTATTTATTATTTATTATTTATTATTTATTATTTATTATTTATTATTTATTATTTATTATTTATTTATTATTTATTATTTATTATTTATTATTTATTATTTATTATTTATTATTATTTATTATTTATTATTTATTATTTATTATTTATTATTTATTATTTATTATTTATTATTTATTATTTATTATTTATTATTTATTATTTATTATTTATTATTTATTATTTATTATTTATTATTTATTATTTATTATTTATTATTTATTATTTATTATTTATTATTTATTATTTATTATTTATTATTTATTATTTATTATTTATTATTTATTATTTATTATTTATTATTTATTATTTATTATTTATTATTTATTATTTATTATTTATTATTTATTATTTATTATTTATTATTTATTATTTATTATTTATTATTTATTATTTATTATTTATTATTTATTATTTATTATTTATTATTTATTATTTATTATTTATTATTTATTATTTATTATTTATTATTTATTATTTATTATTTATTATTATTATTTATTATTTATTATTTATTATTTATTATTTATTATTTATTATTATTAATTATTATTTATTATTTATTATTTATTATTTATTATTTATTATTTATTATTATATTTATTATTATTTATTATTTATTATTTATTATTTATTATTTATTATTTATTATTTATTTATTATTTAATTATTTATTATTTATTATTTATTATTTATTATTTATTATTTATTATTAATTATTTATTATTTAATTTTTTTATTTTACAAAAAATTATTAATTAATTTATTTTTAATTCTTTTTTTTCTTTTTTTTTTTTTTTTTTTTTTTTTTTTATTTTTTAAATATTAATTATATTTCTTCTTAGAAAATGCTTTAAATAATATTTTTTATAGAAAATGCTTTAAATAATATATTTTTTTGAATCTAGTGCGATAGTGCATTTCGCAATATGGCATATATTCTTATGTGGCTTGCTTATTATAATAATTAAATAAATAATAAAAATTATTTTATATATATATATAATTTAATAATATTCAATTATAAAAATAATTTTTTTATAATAAAAAATATTTTATAGTTATTTTTTAATAGAAAATATTATTATTACTCTTGAAATCGTTATTTAATAATATTTAATTGAAAAATATATTATTATTTCTTTTGAAATAATAATTATGTATATATTTATTTATGATTGTATAGAATATCTTAATGTATGGCTTTATTTTAAAAATATTATAAGCCACATTGCGAAATACACGATTCCCCACATACAATATATAAAATAAGATAAAATAGCTTTTTAATTTTTTTAAATTTCATTTTATTTTATTTTTATATATTATTTATTTAAAGAATAACAAATTATTAAATGGTTTATATCTTTTTTTTTTTTTTTTTTTTTTTTTTTTTTAGAAGAAGAAAAAAAAAATGACCTACCTAATTTTAAAATGAATCACCTAATAAATAAAAAAAAATGATTATTGATAAAAATATAAATCAAAATATGATAGAATAACTTAAATATTCATAAAACTGAAAATATTGAATGAAACAAACGAATGTTTAAATGAGACGAAGCGAAAGATGGGGAGTGAGAGATTGAGCACGTAACGTAGTGAAGCTGCGTAGAGGCTCGAGATTACACGAGAGTGAGCGTAGTCGAATCAATGAATGAAGTTGAATGAAAATATTGAGGTTTTTTGAACATTTAAAACTATATGATTTTTAGCATATATTTCTATAAAAACCATACCATTTTACATTTATTAATATAGGCTCCAAAAAAAAAAATATATATATATATATATATAAACAGTATAGTTTTTAACATATATTGTCTTACTGTACTTTTCAGCGCATATACCGTAGGAATAGCAATCCTTTGTTGAGTACTAGCCCTACAGCATAATTTTCTGTAAAAAAAAAAAAAAAAAAAAAAAAAAAAAAAAAAAAAAAAAAAAAAGAGAGAGAGAGAGCCCCAGATCACACTAAGAATGTCATTTTTTGGATAATCAACTAAAAGGATGTATTTCTTAAAACAAAACATTTCGTTCCTTTTTTTTTTTTTTTTTTTTTTTTTTTTTATAATTTAAATTAATAATATCTTCATCTCTTACACCAAGAAGGAAGTTATATCATCGGTACCACGTCACATTATATATTTACACTCTCATTATTCAGAAAATTACTTAAAATTAACACGATTTTTCATCAATTGAACTATTTCATTACATTATTATTAGTAACAATAACTATTATTTTCACCATCACTAATATTTTTTTTTTTTTTTAGACAGAGAAGAAAATACATTTCCATAATTTTATTAATTCTATTATAAAAAAAAAAAATACATGTAGGTAAAAAGTATATTTGAAATTAAAAAAAAAAATAATAGCTAAAAAAAAAAGTAAAAAAAAAAAAAAGCTTAAAAATACTTTGTAATTTTGGAAAGTTGTACTATGTGGGAATTCTTCATTCCTACCAAATAAAATAATAATAATAATAATAATAATAATAATAATAATAATAAAACCTAGAAGTAATCTCTTTAAAATAGATAGTGTGGTGTCCACTAAACTCGCCCTCTGGGATTCATTCATTTATTGAACTAATAAGATGAGATTCACCCTTCGTAGAAATAGTGGATGATCCTATATTATCCTATCATTATGCCTTATCAGTTACGACGTCCTCGTTCTTGGTTTAAAGTTTTTAAGTATTTTGCAATACCTATCAAGTAATAGTTCCATAAAAAAAAAAAAAATTTCCACCAAGAAGGAAACATGGTTTATCTAATAATGATGGATATATAATCTTCAAAATCAGAAAAATTATTAGAGTCAAGTCATTAGAAAGAAAGAGGATTTTAAAACACTCTAATTTTTCCTAACGAAACATAAAAAAAAAAAAAACCTAACGAAACAAAAAAAAAAAAAAAAAAAAAAAAAAAAATATAAAGATTCATCAAATAAAATTTATAAAGAATTTACATTTAAAATAAAAAGATGTTAAGAGTATTTGCATTTAAAGAAGAAAAAAAAAAAAAAAAAAAAAAAAAAAAAAAATCCAATGCTCAAAAAGATTTGATTTACCTTCCCGTCAATGACCGGGGAGGAGGGAGGGGGAGGGCACAAGTCTTGGAGATAATCTTCTGAAAAGCTAACCTATTCTAATACACCATAAGTTAAGTTTAAGTATTATTATTTTATAACTACAGCCATAAAACGTATAATCCACAAAGAAAAAAAAAAAAAAAAAAAAAAACCTCAAAGTTGAATTTTTTTTTTTTTGGGGGGGGGGAAAGAGAGAGAAAGAGATATTCTAAGCTAAACTAAGTTAAGCATGATTATGATTATAACTTTTATTATTTGAGAACTTGTTTACTATCGTAAAAATTTTTGACCTTTTTTTTTTTTTTTTTTTTTTTTTTTTTTTTAATTTTTAATTTTTAATACTTTGAAAATTTGGAATCTGAATTTCCAGTAATGTTCTATAAATTATCATCATCATCATCATTCATCCTATTTCACACACATATATATATATATATATATTTTTGTATAGTGTTCTAGCTTCTTTTTAGTTCCAAGGAATAAATAAGGTTTTTTTTTTTTTGGGGGAGAATAGATTTAAGAAGATCATTAAAGTGTCTTCATTATTTATTAACTTTTTTTTTTTTCATAAATTTTTTTTTTTTTTTTTTTTTTTTTTCAATACTTCATCTCCTTAAAAATATATATATATATATATATATATTTTTTTTTTATTCAAAATTTAGGGAGAAACGATATACCATTTATAAAATCTCCTAGTCTAAAAAAAAAAAAAAAAAAAAAAAAAAAAAAATTTATAAAATCATCAATGTTTCACAATTATTAAAATTATTATTTAAAAAAAAAAAAAAAAAAAAAAAAAAAAAAAAAAAAAGAGAGCTAATGATGAAGAATTGGGATTGATGTTAACCTTATAAATAAAATAAATTAATATGGATAAATTTATCAAAAAAAAAAAAAAAAAAAAAAAAGGATTTATTTAAAATAGCAAAAAAAATTATAAAACTGTTTAAAAAAATAATTAAAATAATTAAATATTTATATAAAATTTTTTATATTTATATAAAATATATATATATATATATATATATATTTTAATTCCTTTTAAAATTTATTTGAATTTTTAAATGTTAATTTATATAGATATTCTTTTTTATTAGTATTTTTATTATTAATTATTATTCTCTAATATTTTAATTTATTTTTAATTTCACCTACTAAAATAACAACCCTTAATATATATATTATATTATATATATATATCTAACGCTTTCCACAATTATTATTATTTTTTTTTTATCTACCCTTTAGTATGTGAATTAGGTTTTTAAGATTTTTTTTTCTTTTCGTTTTGTTTTGTTTTGAAAATTGGTATATATATATAAATTATTAATTAATTATTAATTCTTTTTTTCTATCTATTATTATTACTTTTTTTTAATAATATATAAATTGAACTGATTAGTAATATAATTGTTATTATTATTAAATAAATAAATATTGTTTTTTTTTTTTGTTAAAAAAAAAAAATAATAATAAAATTATTATTATTATTTGTAAAAATTAATATAAAAAAAAGTATAATTACTGTTACTTTTATATATATATATAAAACAGTAATTTTTTTTTTTTTTTTAAAAAAAAAATATAAAGTTATTATTATTATTTCCTAATTAAAATGGGTTTTTTTTTATTATAATCATTATTACTATTTTTTTATTTGTTTTATTTTTATGAAGAAGTAGAGGATACAGATATATTTATATTAGCCTTAAGTGGATTTTGAACAGAAATCTTCTTTTCAGCTTGAGTAGATTCATGTTGTTTCTTAAGATTGGTGTATTCTCTTACCGTCTCAATATATTCATCAAATAAATATTCAGTATCATGTGGACCTGCCTTAGCTTCTGGGTGATATTGAACAGAAGCAAATGGTAAGGTCTTGTGTCTAATACCTTCATTGGAACCATCATTAGCATTAACAAAGTATCTTTCCCAACCTGGAACCATTTTATCATCAGAATCACGAATAGCAAAACCGTGATTTTGAGAAGTAATTACACATTGGTTAGTCTTTAAATTAATAGCTGGTTGGTTGTGACCTCTATTACCGTAAGGTAACTTATAAGTTTCAAAACCAGCAGCAGAGGCAAGTAATAAATTACCCATACAGATACCAAAGATTGGTGTTGGAACAGCCTTAGCAGATTCACGAACAAGCAAATATTTTAAATTTTCAATGGTTTTATCACAGTAATCTGGATTACCTGGACCGTTTGAAATAAAGTATCCATTATACTTTGTATTATCTTTTGAGAAATCATGATCCCATGGAACAAGATGAACTTCAGCTCCTCTCTTACATAAACATCTAATAATATTTTGTTTGGCACCACAATCAATGAGAGCAATTTTGAATTCGGCTCCCTTATTGTAGATTTTCTTATGCTTTACTGAAACTTCAGCAACTAAATTTCTTTTATTTGGATCTTCTAATTCTTTAGCTGGTTTAGCATTACCAATTAAAATTTCACCAAGAGTAGAACCTTGTTCTCTTAAGATAGTAACAACAGCTCTAGTATCCACACCTTCAATAGCTGGAATATTATGTCTAGCACACCAGGCACCTAAACTTTCAACAGCTCTCCAGTGTGAGTATTTCTTTGCATAATCACAGACAATAATAGCCTTGACATGAATATTATCACTTTCAAAATGTTTGAATAAACCAAATTCATCTTTTTCTTGAGCTGGAATACCATAGTTACCAATAAGAGGTTGAGTGAAAACTAAAATTTGACCCTTGTAAGATGGATCAGTCATAGATTCTGGGTAACCAACTAAAGAAGTAGTGAAAACAACTTCACCAGAAACGCTTTCAGTAAGAGGAGCACCAAAGGAAGTACCCTTGAAGGATTGACCAGTCTTTAAAGTAAAAGTAGCTGGAACTCTTGGTGGTTCTTTATTAATTTTAGATGGAGCTTTAGCTTGACTTTTGAAAACATTAGCACGAACTTTTTGGTTATTATTATTAATACCAATTGGATTAACAGATACTGAAGCATATGATCTATTAAGAGTATTTAATTGTGTGTTAACTCTAGCTATTCTATTAACTGAATTAATTATTGGTCTAAGACCGACAGTCTTAGTAACATTTTTAGAGATAGCATTAGTTAAATTTATTGAAGAAATCATTTTGGTTATTATAATTATTATTAGTTTTTAATTTTTAATTTAAAAGATATTTAATTTATTTTTATTATATTGCTTTTTATTATTATGATTAGTTTCCTATATCAAAAAAAAAAAAAAAAAATTATTAATATTTTTGATTTTATATTCAAAAAGATATACAATATCTTTTTTTATAAATACATAATACTTTATTAATAATAGTATATTTACCTATTTTAAGGATTTAAATATAAATAAATAAATAAATAAAATTACTTTAAAGTTTATAAAAAAAAAAAAGATTTAAATTAATAGATATTAAACTTTTATTAAAAAAAAATAAAAAAAATTAAATTTATTTCCTTAATTATAATTTCTTTTATTTTTCCCTTCCTTCTTTTTTTTCTATTAAAAAAAAAAAAAAAAAAAAAAAAAAAAAGATATCATTTTTAAAGCTTTATATATTCTTTAAAAAAATAATAATAATCATAAAAAAAAATAAAAAAATAATTGAAATATAATATTTAATAAATTATATTAAATAAAAAAATTTTTTTTTTTTTTGAAAAAAAAAAATAATATATGAAGAACAATAGATTCAATTATATTTAATATATTAAAATTATAGAATAAATCAATCAACAAATATATTACCAATTGATTAAAGATAAACTTTAATTTTAATTTAAATGGTTAATAAATAATTAAAAAAAAAAAAAAATAATAATAATAAATTAATAAAAAATAAAAAATAATAATAAAAATTATGTTTAAAAAAAAAAAAAAAAAACTAAATAAATATACTAGAAAATCTATATCAATGGGTATAAAGAATATTAATTAGCATAATACAATTCATCTAGATATTAAACAAAAAAAAAACATTAATATCAATTCAAATTATAAATGTTTAATAATAGAACAGCTCTCCTATTTTCTATTAATTATAAAAAAATAATAACAATAATTATAATAAAGTAAAGTAAAGTAAAAAAAAAAAAAAAAAAAAAATTAAAATTGTATATAGATTTTAATTTTATATTTAAATATAATTAAAGAAATAAAGACTGTCCTCAAATTAATAGTTAAAAAAAGATACTAATAATAATATTTGTTTAAGTTTTGAGTAAAGCAGATTGAAAGATTTGTTATAAATATTAATATAAAACACTTCATAATTGATACTTAATTCTTATTAACTATAAATTTACATTAAAATAATATCTTTCTAATTATTAATTATAAAAAAAAAAAATCTATATAGTATTCTATATAAAATACCATATACAATAAAATGATTTATATTAAATAGACAGATAAATAAATAAATAAATAAATTTAATAATATATAAATGAATAAATGGTTGATTTTAAATAATTTATTTTTTTTTTTGTAACAAACAATAATTTTCCCTTTTTCATATAAATTTTAAAATTTATATTTTATATTTATATATAAAAGATCCCCATAAAAAAAAAATTTTTTTTTTTTTCAAATTATATCTTTAGATAAATATTTCTGTATATTTGATTATATTATAATATATTAATAAATTAAATCTAGTTTATAATCCATTAAACTTTTCAACATAATATTATTGATAGGCTAATGGTTCGAAAATAATACTATTGGATAATTTAATCAGATTCAACAATCTGATTAGATGATTGAACTTATATGGAAATTTGCTAGATTGTGTTACACATATTTTAAATTGACATGTGTTAATCATTTGTTGAAGTAATTCAATGTACTAATATCATATATTTATGTTACATTAATGAACATAAAACATTTAAATTTATTATATAATTATATAATTATTTATTATTTATTATTATTATTATTTATTATTTTTTATTTATTATTTATTATTATTATTATTTATTATTTTTTATTTATTATTTATTATTTATTATTTATTATTTATTATTTATTATTTATTATTTATTATTTATTATTTATTATTTATTATTTATTATTTATTATTTATTATTTATTATTTATTATTTATTATTTATTATTTATTATTTATTATTTATTATTTATTATTTATTATTGATTATTTATTATTTAATTATTTATTATTTATTTATTTTAATCTTTAATTTTTTTATTTTCATTATAAAAAAAAATTATTAATAAAAATTTTAAAGTAAAAAAAAAATTTTTAACCAATAATAAAAAAGATTAAAAAAAAAATAATAAAATAATTAAATATTGTTAGAAATTAAGTTTAATATTACACAAGTATAAATAATATAAATAATATAATGTATATAGTATAACATAGATATATGAGCTAGCGTACGTAATAGTGGCGTAAAATAAAATAAATGTATGTGAATCATGTGTAAATGTAATAGTATAAAATACATGTAAAATTAAAATTTAATATATGTACACCTTTGATATTTATTAATAAAGTTATATATTTCACAACAGATTAAGAGTCTCAATGACTCTAAGTGTACTAGAAGAGTTATAGTAAAGTTTAAAGAGGTTTTAATTTTGATTAATTTTAAATAAAAAAAAAAAAATAAAAAAAAAATGTCCGAAGTCTTAAAAACAAAAGATCAGCTAAATAGCTCTAATTTTAAGTTGTGGAAACAACAATTGTATTTATTATTAAGGAGATTTAATTTAACGGATTATCTTAATAGTGTCAAAATTGAAAAAGTGGATGGTTCCACTTTAAAGGAAGAAGAAAAACAAAATTTAATTCTAGTGGATGACACTATAAACACTTATTATAAAAAAGGAACAAAAAGTGAGGTCCTCAAAAATGATGCTAAGGTCAAGGAAATTATTTTAAATAGTATTAATGAAGAACTAGCATCCAGTATAGATTTCATATCTGGTACAGCATATGAAATCTATAGGATGATAGTAAACCTAAATTTAAGTGATGAAAAGGATAGAATTGAGGAAATTAAAGATTCCCTTAATCACTCAAAATACGACCCAGAAAGTGATCCATCGTTGTCCATATTTATCTCTAATATGAATTTAAAGTTTAAGGAACTTGAAAATCTCGGAGAAAAACTAGAATTTAAGGAAAAATTTATTTATCTATTTAATGCTATGCCAGAAGAATTAACTATAAAAACAAATTTAATAGACCTACAAACGGACTGGGAAGATACTACCAAAAAGTTAATTGAAAGGGTACAGCTACTAAAAAGAGTAAAAGAAAAGAAAGAAAAATCGGAAAATATTGTTTCAAATCTTAATACGCCAAATGTTCAAAGTAATTATACCAATAAAAACTATAGTAATAATAATAATAAATATAATAATAAAAATTATAAAAATAATATTGAATGTTGGAGTTGTGGTAAAAAAGGTCACTATCAAAGTGAATGTAATAATAGAAAGAATTTTAATAAAAATAATAATAACAATTATTACAAATATAATAAAAATAAATTTAATAATAATAGAAATAATAATAAAAATTATAATAATAATAAATATTACAAAAATGATAAAAACTATGATGGGAGGCGAAACGCGTTGCCTAAACAGCACAGTAAATGAAGTAAATAAACAAGATAAACACAGAGAATACTTTTTCAAAGACTATAATGATACGTATAATATTGAAACAGGTAATGCATCAAGAAGTATTCTCCCATTCAACAAACCATCTTATTTTAAAGAAAATAAAAATAAACAAAATAAAAAATTAAATGATAATAATAAAAATAAATTAACCAAAAATATTAGTACATGGACACTAGATTCTGGCACCACATACCATATGATATGTGATCCAAATCTATTATCAAATTATAAAAAACACAATCGGAGAATTTATTTCGCCAATGGTGAATACGTTAAGTGCAGAGGAATAGGTACTTACATAGGTTATATAAATGACAACAAAATTACTCTTAAAAATGTATTGTATGTTCCCTCATTCAAGAAAAATTTACTCTCAGTAGACTGTTTATCCGAACAAGGATACAAAACTGTTTTTTGTAAAAGAAATAATAAAAATTGTGTAATATTATTTAATAGTAAAAATAATAGAATCTGTACAACATATTCAAATTATTCCAGAACTTATATTATTTGGACTTCCAAGAATAAAATAAATTTTTATAATAATGATATCAATTGTAATAATGCCAATAGTGAAGAAGAGGAAAGTCTCTACGTATGGCATAGACGTTTGGGACATTATAATCTAGGAACACTTAGGAAAACATTAAAAAGAATATATATAAAATGTAAATGCAAGACGTGTGCGAAAACAAAATTAAAAAGTTTCCCACATTACCCCTCAGATAGTCGCGCTACTGAACCATTTGAATTGGTTCATATGGACACTGTTACTATTAATAGTAGGTCCATGTATGGAAATAAATACTTTGTTTCTATTTTAGATGATTACACTCGTTTTGGTTGGGTCTTATTTATCAAATCCAAAAGTGATGTTTTTAACGCCTTTTTAAATTGGTATAATAACATTAAAAACATATTTAATAAAAATATTAAAAGATTACGGACTGACAATGGAACAGAGTTTACTAACAATAAAATTATAGAGTTTTGTAATATTAATGGAATTACACATGAGTTTTCTGTCCCTTACGAACCTCAACAAAATGGACGTATCGAAAGGTTACACGGTTCTCTCCTTCCAAATGCTAGAGCGATGTTAGAGGATGCCCGCCTTAATCATGTTTTCTGGGAGGATGCCATTAGGACAGCTAACTATATCCACAATAGGATGCCACATAGAGGTATTGATAATAATGTTCCGTATGAACTTCTTTATAATGAAAAAGTCGATTATTCAAGGTTTAGAGTCTTTGGTTGTCAAGTCTTTTTCCTTGTCCCTAAACAGTTTAGAAATAAATTAACTAACTCTTCCCTCCCAGGTATCTTTCTTGGATACGATACCAACCCAACTGCTTATAGGATTTTTGATATCACTAATAATAAAGTTGTTATTTCTCGTTCTGTTGTATTTTTTGAAGATATTCCTGGTAATGGTTCTGCTCCTCCTTCTCCTCCGGATTTAATAAATTTCACTCCTTATTATGAAATCGGGGGAAGTAATGATGATGAAGACGTTGTAGACTTTGAGGACAATAACGTAAATGATAAAAGTATAAATGAAAATAATAACAATATGGAAAATAGTACAAACAATAATGTAGATAATAATAATAATATGAACAACAACATAAATGATAATATAAATGGGTACACAAACTATTACTACAATAATTTAGATTATCCACCTCCTAATAATTTATATTATTATAATCCATATGCATTTGTAAATTATCCAAATAATTTCCAAAATCATTATGCTCCAAATCAATATAATTTAAATCCATATAATAATTTAAATTATTGTATTCCTCCAAATTATTATAATTATACAGCACAAAACTTTCCCTCTCCTGTTTTAAATTCTCAGAATGGACATCCCATAAATTACCAAAATCTAAACGTTTCTAATAATTCAAATATTAATCAAAATAATTTAAATCAATTAAATTCAAATGATGTAGACCATTTAAATCAAAATAATTTAAACAATAATTCAAATCAAAATAATTCAGACAATAATGATCAATTTAACTCGAACAATTTAAATCAAGGTAATTTAAATAATTTAAATCAAGTTATTTCGAACAACAATTTAAAACAAGGCAGTCCAAATGACAACTTAAATCAAGCAATTCAAAATGATAATGTTAACAAGAATAATAGAAACAACTTAAATGACCAAACTAATTCAATTAATAATGTAAATAATATCAATAATGTAAACCAGTTAACTCAAAATAATTCGAAATATAATAATACTAGGGTAGAAGAAATAATCAGTAAAATACCAAGAATTACAGATAATGGAGATTATAATAAGCGTGATGGAAAATCAATTGATTTAAATAATTTAACGAATAGAAATAATAATTCAAGCTCAACATCTGGAAATTCTAATGCGGAAATTAACCAAAATATAAACAAACAAAACATAAATAAACCATATGCAAGTAAATCAAATGTAAGTACTTCGGATAATATGAATAAAGATAAAGAAAGTATTTTATCTAAAAGAAAACATGTTGAAGAAATGAATGAAGAAGAATTAAATGATAGGAATGAAAGTAATAATTATAAGAAAAGGAGAGCAAGTAATTATTATAATTTAGTTGCATTAAATTGTAGTGAAATGGAATTACCGTTACCAAACTCGTATAAAGATATATTTGATAGACCTGATAAAGAGGAATGGTTAAAGGCAATTGAAACTGAATTAAATAACATGAAGGATATGGAAGTGTACACACTTGTTAAAGAAATTCCAAAAGGAAAGAATATAATTTCAGCTAAGTGGGTATTTAGCTATAAGAGAAATGACGTAGGTATAATTATAAGATTTAAGGCGAGGTTAGTTGCTCGCGGTTTTACTCAAATTTATGGAATAGACTATATAGAAACATTCTCACCTACTTTAAAGCAAGATTCGTTAAGAGTCATTATAGCAATTTCAATTTATTATGGTTTTGAAATTTATCAAATTGATATTAAAGCGGCATATTTAAATGCTGACTTAGAGGAAGAATTATATATGGAAATACCTGAAGGTAGTGAAGATTATGGTAAAGGCTATTGGAAGTTGAACAAAGCGATTTATGGCTTAAAACAAGCTGGTCGTATGTGGAATAATAAATTAGATAGTGTTCTTACTGAAATAGGTTTTGAAAGATTAAAGAGCGAACCATGTGTTTATATATTGAAAGATAAGAATAAGAATATTATTTGTATAATTGCTATTTATGTTGATGATATCCTAATTTCTGGAAAGAAAAGTGTTATAGATAGAATTAAATTAGAAATTAAAGACAAATTCAATTTAAGTGACTTAGGAATGGTTGATTTCATAATAGGAATCAAATTTATTAAATGCAAGGATGGTTATATTATGCATCAAATACAATATTTAAATGATATCTTAGATAGATTTGACATTGATAAATACAATGCGATATCAAATATGATGTATACTGAAAATGAGAAATTAAGAGAAACAAAGTTTGATAAAACTACATATATGCAGGCTGTAGGATGCTTACTATATTTAGCTATGGGAACAAGACCAGATATTATGTATGCGACAAGTAAAGCTACTAGAAAGAATCAAGATCCTACTCTCGAAGATTGGATGAATGTTATCAAGATTTTTAGATACTTAAAAGGTACAAAACATTATGGTTTAAAGATTACTAAAGACATTAATATAAGAGTATATGTAGACGCAGATCTAGGTGGTGATAGAGAGACAAAAAGATCAACTACTGGTTTCGTAATATTTATGGGTTCAGCTCCTGTGACATGGTATTCAAAGTTGCAACACTGCGTAGCTATATCTACCGCTGAAAGTGAATATTATAGTCTGAATGAATGTGCTTTGAAATGTATGTGGTTAAGAAATTTACTGAATGAATTAGGCATAAAAATTGATTGTATAACAATTAACATTGATAATAGAGCTGCAATTTATAATAGTAAGAATGAAACAATTAATCCAAAATCAAGACACATAGATTTGAGATATCATAAAATAAGAGAATTGATAAAAGAAGATAAAATAGACCTCAAGTATATCAAATCACAATACAATATTGCAGACGGTTTTACCAAATACCTTAATGGTACTTTAACGAAAAAATTCAAGAACTCTTTACTATACAAAATTTATGAATATTAAACTTACGGGGGAATGTTAGAAATTAAGTTTAATATTACACAAGTATAAATAATATAAATAATATAATGTATATAGTATAACATAGATATATGAGCTAGCGTACGTAATAGTGGCGTAAAATAAAATAAATGTATGTGAATCATGTGTAAATGTAATAGTATAAAATACATGTAAAATTAAAATTTAATATATGTACACCTTTGATATTTATTAATAAAGTTATATATTTCACAACAAATATTAATAAAAAAATATATTAAACATATTAAAAAAAAATTTTTTTAAAAAAAACAAATTAATAAAAAATTAATATAACCTGTCATGTATTTTTATATATAAAAAACGTATAAAAATTTCTTTTTTTCAGAAAATCTTTTAAATATAAAATAGAAAATATTGTTGAAAAAATAATAATAATAATATTTAAACATTACCATTCATTCAATAAATATTATATTATAATTATATTCTTTTATATTATATATATTACAAAAAATTATTCTTTTATTATTATTATTATTATTATTAATAATGAAAAATGAAATAAATCATTTAATTATTATTTTTAATTATTAAAATATAATATTATTTTATCCTAATATGAAAGGGAAAATAATGGTTTCTATTTTTAAAATAAAGATGTTTATAAAAAAAAGTAAATTAATAATTAATATAACTCTTCTTTTTTTTAAAAAAATATATATATATATATTAATTATGTTTTTCTTTCTTTTAATTGTCAATCTCCATATTTAATATTTGCATTAATTTATATATATTTAAGTATTAATTTCTCCAAGATAAACATTAATATAAAAAATTATATAAATAATTTGGGATATTAACTATCAAATAAATATATATATATATATATATTTTTTTTTTTTTGTAATAATTATATTTATCAATATATATAATATATTATATTTTTTTTACAATAAGGATAAATTTTCATAATTCCAATAAGTTATTAGTTGTATTAAAATTATAATTTTTTTTTATTATTTTTGTTATTTACTTTTTTTTATTTTTATTTTTTGATAATTGAAGAATATGAAGATTAGAAATAAATAAATAAAAAAAAAATAATAAATAAAAATATAAAAAAGTTTTTTGTTTGTTTGTTTGTTTCTCTAATTTTTGTACTACTTTCTATCAAATATGATAAATTTGATAAATTTTTAAATCAACTATGGCTCAATTTTTTTATATTTATAATTCAATATATATAATATATATGTAGGTTTTTTTTTTTTTTTTTTTAAATTTTTAATTATTATTTCATATTTTTATTAATAATTATATTATATATATAGAAGAAATAAAATTATATTCCATAAAAAATAATGAATAATAGTTGTATATTAATATTTATTTAAATTATACCCTTGTTTTTAATATAATTATTATGATTATTAACAAAAATTGACGAAAATATTCATTTAAATTTAAAATATTATATAAAAAAAAAAAAAAAAAAAAAAAAAAAGAATTTATATGAATCTAAATAATTAATATAAATATATTTTTTTTGTTGTTGTTATAACTGGCAGCCAATATATTTAATTATTTAAAAAAAAAAAAAATTAAAATTTTCATAATTTATTATAATTTAATAATATATGAATTAAAAAATTTAAATAATAATGTGATATTAATTATCCATTCAATAAATTTATTAAATTATAATAAATTCATATATTGTTTTATAATTAATTATAAATAAATGAAAACTTTAATGATTAAATTTATTTAACTACCACCGATGATTATATACTTTTCTTTGTCATAATACTTTCAAATGAAAAATTATTTGATTATTGAACTTTCTTTACTAATTATTCATTTAAATAAATAGAAAATAAAAAAAGATAGTAATAATATAATAAAAATAAAGAAATAATAATAAAAACTATTATTTGACATTTTGAAATAACATTAAATAACATTAATAATTAAAATTATTAATTAATATGATTTGAAATTTAAATATATTTCCAATATTATCCAAATAAAATTTAAACATTAATCCTTATATAAATATTAATTTGATGACTAGAAAAGAAAAACATTTATATTAATAATGGTTCTGAAAAATAAAACAAAAAACAAAAACATAAAAAAAGAAAAAAGAAAAAAAATTAGTTATAATAAAAAGAAATTTTAATAGTAATAATAATAATAATAATAATAATAATAATAATAATAATAATAATAATAATAATAATAATAATAATAATAATAATAATAGTAATAATTAACAACATATTTATTTAATTTAATAATTAATGATAACAACATATTAAATTACATGAATATTTATATAATTAAAATAATATAGTATCATTTTTTTCTCCTGTATTACTTTTTTTTTTTTTTTTTTTTTTTTTCCCTTTCCCCCCTTTCTTTTTCTTCTTCTATTTCTTTCAATATTAATTTATAAAATAATGAATTATAAGCAGGTTTTATTTGGTATCTACTTTAAATATTATATATATGTATTATGTTCTATATTTATATTATACATTATTTTTTTAACTATTTTTTTACAATATAATATATTATATATTTAAAATAGAATTAAAACAAATTGAAGGGAATAATAAATGTATGGATTGTGGAGCACAAGATCCACGATGGTATTTACTATAATAAAAGAAAATATGTATAAAATATATTTGTTATATTGAAAATCTTTACTAAATATATATTTTAAAATTTTTAATAAATATCATAAATATCAAAAAATTATATATATATATATATATATATAATCTATGATAATAACTCATAATAACTCATAATCTCATAATATATAATACATAATATTATCCTTTTTAATTTCAATTTAAAAAAAAAATAAAAAAAATAAAATAAAATATGAATTTATAATTAAACAATTAAATAACTATATAACTAAATGGAAAATATTTTATTAAAATAACTACAATAACTACTACAATACCAATACTAATATTAAAAACAATAACAACAATAACAATTATAATAATAATAATAATAATAAATAGGGCAAGTTTAAACTATGGAATATTTCTTTGTTCAAAATGTTTTGATATTCATCGATCTTTAAAGGATAATGATACCCTTCTTTCATTAGAAATAGATAATTGGTCAGAAGATCAACTAAAAAAATTACAATTAGGTGGAAATGCTAATGCAATTAAATTTTTTGAAAAACAATCTGATTATCGAAAAGATATGTCAGTTAAAGAAAAATATACTTCAAATTTTTCAAAAACTTATATTGAAAAATTATTAAAAAAATGTGAAAAAAATAATCAAAGTTCTATCGTTTCATCATCATCATCATCTTCTTCTTCTTCACCTTCATCATCATCACTATCAGATAAAGCTTCATCTCCTATAAAATCAGATATAACAGATGACAATAAGCATGAAGAGAAGAATAAAAAAGATGGAAGTCCCACAGATAATAATTGGGAAAATATCTATTTATATAATTCGGATCCCAGTTCAATACTGGATCCAAATCTTAAAGAATTTGATAATATTTCGTTATTACGAGTTTATCGACCCAGTAAAGAAAGAAATGAACAATTTTTTGAAAAATTAGGACGTGAAAATGAAATGAGAAGAGAAGATATTCCTCCAAGTCAAGGAGGTAAATATACTGGATTTGGAAGTAAACCTCTTATTACAGAAAAAAATCAAAATGAAAATTTAGTATATCTACAGAATAGTCTCGTCAGTGGTTGGAATTTTATTACAAAATCAATGAGTATGATCAATGAAAATATTATAAAACCTGCTTCCGTTGCGGTGCGAGATCCGAATCTTCATCAAAATCTTGAAAATTATGCAGAATCCATAAAACATTCCATAACAGAAAAAACCTATGTGGCAAAAGACCATATTAATAAAGCTGTTCAAAATTTACATAAAACCAATGAAAATCATAATACAAATAATAGTAATAGTAAAGAGAAAGGAAAAGAAAAAGAAAAAGATGATTTAATTTTATCTAGTATGGATTCAGATATAAGTAGTAGTAGTGGATCAAAAGTTGAATCAAATATTGTAACTGAATATGATTCCATTGAAAATAGTGGGAGTGATAGTTTTATTTATTCAAAGAGTGGAGATCTCTTAAATATTAATAACATTAATAATGAAAATGATTTAATTAGAAGAAATAGTTCAAATCATAGTTTTTCCTCAATTAATGAAAGTTTAAGTCGTG
>JACVTC010000027.1:1410000-1549977 GCA_016946835.1 Neocallimastix lanati (nom. inval.)
AAAAAATTTTTTTTGTTAATTCTTGATGTATTATTTACCACGGATAAAACTAAATTAATTAATTAAGATATAAATGAATAAATGAATAAATGAATAAATGAATAAATGAATAAATGAATAAATGAATAAATGAATAAATGAATAAATGAATAAATGAATAAATGAATAAATGAATAAATGAATAAATGAATAAATGAATAAATGAATAAATGAATAAATGAATAAATGAATAAATGAATAAATGAATAAATGAATAAATGAATAAATGAATAAATGAATAAATGAATAAATGAATAAATGAATAAATGAATAAATGAATAAATGAATAAATGAATAAATGAATAAATGAATAAATGAATAAATGAATAAATGAATAAATGAATAAATGAATAAATGAATAAATGAATTAAACGAATAAATGAATAAATGAATAAATGAATAAATGAATAAATGAATAAATGAATAAATGAATAAATGAATAAATGAATAAATGAATAAATGAATAAATGAATAAATGAATAAATGAATAAATGAATAAATAATAAATTAATGAAAATATAAATAATAAACTAAATAAATAAATAAATGAAAAAGTAAATACTACTACTACTACTACTACTACTACTATTACTATTACTATCATTTTACTTTATCTTTTTTATTACAATTATTACAATCACTTCTTTCTACAATAGCAGTTACTACTAATACCACTATTGTTTCTTTTCTTTTTCTATTATTTTCTACTTTTCTTATTGCTTTTTTCTACTGTTACTATTATTACTATTACTATTATTACTATTACTATTACTACTATTACTATTACTATAATTACTATTACTAAATTTACTATTACTATTACTATTATTTTATTTCATCATTTAGATAAATTATAAACTAAATAAATAAATAAATGAAAAAGTAAATACTACTACTACTACTACTACTATTACCATTACTATCATTTTACATCATCTTTTTTTATTACAATAATTACAATCACTTTTTTCTACAATTACAATTATTACTAATACCACTGTTACTTCTTTTCTTCTTTTATTATTTTCTACTTTTTTTTTTTTTTTTTTTTTTTTTTTTTTTTTTTTTTTTCCACGTTTTTCTTCTATCATTGTTACTACTGTTACTATTACTACAATTATTACTACAATTCCTATTATTATTGCTATTACAATTATTTTACTTTTTTTTTTTTTTTTTTTTTTTTTTTTTATTTTATTTCACAATGATTACAATCATTTCTTTCTACAATTACAATTACTACTAATACTCACAATTAACTACTTTTTCTTACAACTTTTTTCTACTACTACTTTTTTCTTTTATCATTATTATTGTTATTATTATTATTATTATTTTTTTTTCCCCGTTTACTATTACTTCTTTTATTCTACTCTCACAAATATTTATATTATTAATATAGAGTTAGATCAAATAATTTAATCAATTATGTTATATTTATATAACACCTATATCATAAATTAAAGGTCTTAATTTAGCTTGAATTTTTTTTTTAATTCTTATTGCTATAGTTATTATGATAATTTTTTTTTTTTTTTTTTTTTTTTTTTTTTTTTTTTTTTCTGGATTAAAAAAAATCAATGAATCTTTTTTTATTTAATAATTATTTTTATTTTTTTATATTTAAAAATTAAATTTAAATATTCTATTAATATTATTATTTTATGTTTATTTATTTATTTATTTTTAATTTTTAATTTTTTTTTTTCTTTTAACCATATTTATATTTTATTTGCAAATTTTTTTTATTTAATATTATAAAAATAATTTATTTATATTTATCATTTACTATTTTTACCATTAATAATTTATTTATTATTATTATTATTTTTATTTTATTTTATTTTTTTTTTTTTTTTTTTTTATTTATTTTAGAATTTTTTTTATTTATTATTATTATTTTTTTTTTATTTGTTAATTATTTATATATATCAATTGCTTATAAATCTTCTTTCTTTTCTTCCTTTTTCTTATTTTTTCCATTACTTTTCTTACTTTTTTCATTCTTCTTATCTTCTTTCTTTTTCTTTTCCATTTCTTCCTTTAATTTCTTTAAGGCTTCATCTCTTCTTTTCTTATAAACTTCTGGTTCCCATGGTTTGAAACAATCCTTTTCAATTTCAAAGAAACGAAGCATATCATGGAATGGTGTCTTTTGATCAGTATTTTTAATAGCATTGTAGAAGTGTTCATGCTTCTTAACAATGAAGTGAGTTTTAGCAACACATTCAGAACAAATATTCTTTTCACTCCATTGATCAAGAGGTTTATTGCCTTCTTCTTTAGTTAATCTTTCAAGTTCAGTTTGACAGAAAATAAGTTCCTTAGCATGTTGCTTAGCCATAGTTTCAGCAGCTCTTAAACAAAGTAATTGCTCGACAAAATACATAAATTGAGTACGGTATAGATAATCTTCTGGAGTATGATCTCCACAAATTTTATACATAGCTAATCCAGCAGCATTGAATTTGTTAATACATTTAGTACAGTAATATTGTCTGTTTTCAATATCTGTAGTGTACACACCACTTAAGTCGTGTTCCTTAGCATATTCTTCATTATAAGAACATTTTGGATCCTTATCTATTTCTTCGTGATATTCGCTCATTTTTTCAATGGCTTTGTCACAAATTTTTGAACCTGACATGGAATCTTCATCAAAAGAAATTTCATCATCATTTAAATCAATTTCCTCATCTTCGCTATCTTTATCTTCAGCAAAAACGTTAGAAATGCCTAAAAAGGCAACTAATAATAATAATTTAGACAATTTCATTGTTGATTTATTCTAAATTTCTATTTTTTTTTTTTAATTTTTCTATTAATAATTATATTATTAAATCAAAGAATTATTATATTATATGATTGATAAATATTTTCATATTCAATATTTATCAAGAGGTAATAAATAACATTTTTTTTTTTTTATATTTCAATTTAAATTTTTTAATATAAAAAAATTGTTGAAAAAAAAGTTGTTCAAATGATACAGCCATTCATTAATTTATTTATAATCAAATCGAATTATCAAATCAAAATTATTTAATGAGATATTATTATAAAATTATTAAAAATCAAATTGAAATATCAAATCAAAATTATTTAACGCAATATTGTTATATATTATTATTTGAATAGTTTATTAATAATTGTTAATTAAAAGATATTGGTTTTATTTATTTTATTTAGTATTATTATATTTGTTTATATGAAATATTAATTGATATTATTTGTTTATATTGTAAAAAATATTGATGATATATATTAATAAAAATAAAAAAAAGAAGATAAAATAAATATTTATATAAAATATATTACATTTTAGTAATAATTTATTATAATAAAATAGAATTACTCATTGAATTATTATAAAATTTCTAAATGATAAATATATATTAATTATATTTTAAAATTTACCTTTTTACCTTTTTTTTTTTTTTTTTTTTTATTTTATTTGAAGATATTAGGATAAAATATATAAAAAGAAAAATTAAATATTTAAATCACATTTTTAATACACATACATATAAAATTTTATTTTCTATATTTAATTTAGAAATTAAAATATATATATATATGTATATATTTAATTTAATTAAATTATAATATTAATATCTTTTTTTTTTTTTTTTTTAATTTTTAAATCGTGTAACACAAATTAAAAAATTATAATAATAAAAAAAAATATTTAATAATAAATTACTATTTAAGATTTTATAAAAATAAGAATTCGTCATAAATAAATAAATAAATAATAAATAAATAAATAAATAAATAATAAATAAATAAATAAATAAATAAATAAATAATAAATAAATAAATAAATAAATAATAAATAAATAAATAATAAATAAATAAATAATAAATCAATAATTAAATAATAATAATAATTAAATAACAGTAATAATAATAATAATAATAAATAATTTTAATAATTATATTTAAAATAATAATAATAATTATAATAAAAGTGATTGTAATTTAATAATAATAAAAATACTTTTAATAATTAACAGTAATAATTTCAAATTATTATTTAATTTTATTATATTTTTTAATTTTATTTAGTATTTTTTTTTTTTTTTTTTATTTTATTTTATTTTTATTGAATTTTTTATTATTATTTTTCATATTTTATTTTATTTATTTTATTTTATTTTATTATATATATATATTAAACTTTTTTTTTTATTTTTAATTTTTTATTTATTTATTTTACTTTATTTTTTTATTTACTTATTCTATTATTATTTTTTAAATTAGTTTGTTCGTTTATAATAATTTACAAATTAACTGTATTTTTTCGTTAGGTTGATTTGCATTTTAAAATAATTTTTTTTTTTTTTTTTTTTTTTTTTTTTTTTTTCGCTCATATATATAAATATAAATTGAATTAGTGATATTTAATATATTAATTTTTTTATGGTGTTTTAATGTTTTAATTTATTATATATAAAACAAATATATATATTTTAGAAACAATTATTTGGTTATATTTATATTATTTTTTTTTAATATGCATCATTTTAAAAAAATAATAAATTATTATTTTTTTTATTAAATCTTCAAGTATTTTGCTTATAATTCACCAGCTTCAGATGCTTTTTTTGGTTTTTCTTCAGTTTTTTCTTCAGTTTTTTCTTCAGTTTTTTCTTCGGTCTTTTCTTCAGTTTTCTCTTTTTCATTTGGAGTAGAATCTTCTTTATCTTCGACTTCTTCTACTACTTCTTCTTTTTCTTTCTTTTCTTTTTCTTCTTGAGCTTCTTTTTCCTTTAAAGCTTGTTCATTATTTTTAAGCTCTTCAAGAATTTGATTGTAGTTTATATTTTTAGTTTCACCTTTATTATTTTTAGCATCTTTCATAGCTTGTTCTCTATGGAAATCAAATTCTTTAAAACAATCAATTTCAACATCACGTAATGGTAAAAGTCTACCAATAAATGAATTCTCAGCACTATCCTTAAGAACGGAATTATAAAATTCTTCTCTTTCTTTAAAGATATTATGGTAATAATATGGACATTCACCACAAAGTGTATCTTCTTTCCAATTAATGATTGGCTTATATTCTTCTTTGGCAAATAATTCATCAATTACAACTTCACAATATTTATCACTTAATTTATCTTTAGTACAAATAATGGAATTAACAGCGGATAAGAAATACATATCATAAACCATTTCATTTGGTGCATTGCTACCACAAGCATTAACCATTGGATTTCCAAGTTTTAAATATTTTGTTAAACAGGAGGAACAGAAGTAATCACGATTATCAAGAACCATTGTATAATCACCATCATAACCATGTTCTTCTGCATATTCTTTATTATAAGTACATTTTGGATCCTTTTCAATATCAGCATAAACGGATTGTAATAATTGATATCCTTGTTCACATTGTTCTTTAGTTCTGTGACCAGTATCAATTTTTGGTTCTTTAAAAGCTTTAGCAGCTTCTTCTTTCATATCAACTTTTTCATCTTTAGTTTCTTCTGGTTTTGATTCTTCAGATTTGACTTCTTCAGATTTGACTTCTTCAGATTTGACTTCTTCAGCAAAACCAAGAGTGATTAAAGCAGCACAAACTAATAATATTTTAGTGAATTTCATTTTGATAATTATATTGTAATAAAAGACTATTAAATTTGAATATATAATTCCAATAAAATATATATTTATTAAAAATTAATAAAGAAAAAAAAATAAAAATAAAAACTTAATTAGTATTGTATTCATTATATTATTTTTATTATTATTTTTATTATTTTGTTTATTGCTATTGATATTATTTTTTTATATAATAATGTTGCGTTTTAAATAATATTTATATAATTTAGAAATTTTTATTTATATTATAGTAAATATACATTCATATTTTTTTTTTTAATTTTTTATAAATTAAATAAATGTAATTAATTTTAATATCTTATTTTTACTTTTATTTTTATAATTTACATTTATTTACTTATATATATTAATACTTTTAATTTTAATATTTTTTCATGATATTTAATTAAAAATTAATATTTAAATTTCTTCATAATAATCCATTAGACATAATATCATAACTTCTGTAATATTATTAATAATAAAAAAAAAATAATTTATTTTTAAATCATTACTTACTATTTATTTATACAATAATAAAATTTTATTTAAAAAAAATAAATAAAAAAAAATAAAGGTCGATATTTTCTCTTTATATATTAAATTTTTAGATTTTCAACTTTATTAAATTCACATTAATTATTGTAAAATTGTTTTTAATTGTTATTTAATAAATAAATAAATAAATAAATAAATAAATAAATAAATAAATAAATAAATAAATAAATAAATAAATAAATAAATAAATAAATAAATAAATAAATAAATAAATAAATTTTAATATTTTAATATATATAAAAATTTTTTTAATATTTAATATTAGAGTTTTATTTATTATTATAATATATAAAATAATATATTATTATATATTAATAATATAAATATATTTTTTATTGATTAAAAATTAATTATATTAATGGATTTTAATCCTTTATAAAATATATATATATTATATATATATATATATTTTTTTATTAAATTTAATCAGTAACTCTGTCAAATGTTTGTTTTTTTTTGGTTAAGTTTTACTTTCTTTATCTTCTTTATTTATTAATTGATCTTTATTAAATTTAATTTAATTCATTTTTATATAAATATTCATTTATTTTATAACAATCATCATATTATTATTATTATTATTATTTTTTTAATATCGAAGATAGAAGTATATAGATACTAAATTATATGTATATAGATACTAAATTATATATTAATCAAAATTATATGAATGTATATATATATAAAATATGTGTTTATTAAAGGAATTTTTTAACAATGATATTATTTGATAAAAACAAATAATTAAAATATTTATTAATGATAGATTTTCAATCTAAAGGTAAAATAGCATTCAGGATTATTCATATTTAATTTTTTGAATTGATTTATATCAGTCTACTCCAAATTATTTATTGATGATTTTATTATTGGTTATTATCAATATTAGTTTATCTTCACAACATCTTTCATTGAACAAAGGATAAAGGATGTGATATTTCAATAGTAAAAACAATAAAAAACAATAAATTGGGAAATTGGGATTATGAAAAAAAAAATTAAGGACTAACTGAAATATTAAAAATTCCCAGTTTTTTTTTTTTTTTTTTTTTTTTTTGAATTTTAAAATCAATTTTAATTATATTTTTTTCTACATTTAATAATAATATAAAAAAATTTAATGAATGGAATAACTATATATTAAATTTTATTATATTTGTATATATTACATATATATGTAAATATGAATATAAAAATTTACCATCTATATATAAAGCTTAAATATTAATAAACTTTAATATATTATATAAAAAAGGATACTATACAAATACATGAAAATAATTGATAATTATAAATAATAAATAGAAGTAATAATAATAATAATAATAATAATATTATTATTAATTAATATGAATATAATGATTATTATATATTAAAATTTATTATTAATCATAATTAAAATCCAATAAAATAAAATTGAGTAGAATTTTATAATTGAATAAAACTTTTCATTTCATTATTAATATTAATACTTTACTAATTATTATTATTTATTATTATTTAATATTATAATTAATAATTGTAATAATTCTCCTTATTAATATCCTTATTAATAGATTGAAATAATAAATAGAAAGTAATCATAAATTAATATATATCTTATAATTATTATTATATTGTTATTTTTTCAACTAATTACCTTATAATTACCATTATTATTATAAATTTTATATTAATTAATAATAAAATATATTTATTATAATTATTATTCTATTATTGTTATTTCAAGTAATCTCTTTATAATTATCATTATTATTATATCTTTTATTTAAATTAATAATAAAATATATTTATAAAATATATTTATTTTAATTATTATTCAATTATTGTTATTTCAAGTATATTATTATTATATGTTGATTCTAGTGTGTGTGAAAAAGTGTTTAATTTCCTTCTTGGAGGCAGAAGTATTAATAACAGTACAAGGGAATGGAAGGATCTATTTAAGTGCCAGATGAAATCAGGTGCTTATTCTGATACTCTATTCTTGGTGGTTACTGCGGCTCTTCTTCAATCGATTATACCTATAACTATTTGGCCAACAATGGTCTTTGTTCAATAGGTTCAAATCGAATCGTACTACTACTATCAAGAGCGTCAATGCTGAAGAAACAGTAAGACAGGCCAGCAGGGCTAGCGCAACCAGTGAAGATCATAATTTCGTATCTTAAAATTATGATTAACATTGCGAAGTAAAAATTAATTATTATACTACAGTATAATAATGCCCTTGTGAAGTCTTACAGATATTACAGATATTAATTAAATGAAACTAGAATATATTATACCATTATTTTATTTTATTTTATTTTATTTTGTGTTTTTTTTTTTTTGTTTATTTTTTATCTTTTTTTTTTTTTTTTTTCTTTTTATTACATGTATTTTATCATATATTTAATTAATACAGATGAAACAAGTTTGCTGTCGTTAAAAACAAAAAAACAAAAAAAAAAAAAAAAAATTATTTATTATTTATTAATTATTATTTATTATTATTAATTATTATTAAGTAGAATTTCATGTACCATCCTTAGGACATCCCTCATGAATTTCAAATAAAAAAAAATTTCTGTAATTGAACATAGCATTATTACTATTACTATTATTACTGTTGCTATTATCATTATTACTATTAACAATATCATTTGTTAGGTTGCTGCGGTTAAAAGCATTATATAAAAATAAAATTTTATCATTAACTTTACTACGAATATGATTGAAAAATGGACAATCAATTAACCAACGCCTTATCCATTGTTTATTACTTTAACAACAGGGACAAAAATTAGGACACATTTGATCTATTATTTTTGCAACTTTGGCAATTCTAGCATCTAATCTATATCCGCTTCGTGCTCTCAATAGCCAATAGAAACCATATGAAAGATCAGGATATTCATAACAAAGTCATATAAAATTTGATGTTTCTTCGAATCTGTTTTTGTCATAAAATTCAGCTTTAATAGAATTGATTTTCATATATCTTTTCCAATAAAAATCCTTGATTTTATTATTGTTATTACCTCTTTTCTCTAGTTTACGTTTAAGAGTTCTACTTTCTTTCGTCCATGTATATTTTCTAGATTTTGGAATATTATTAACTAAATAGGAAATAATACAATTTGAATCTTTCCATTTATCAAAACATTTGACTTGAGACAAAGCACACTTAGCTGACAATGGAGGAATATTTAAATCTTTTGAAATAGAATATACATTAATAAAAGATTTGGCTTTTTGTAAACCTGCAATCCATCTAAATAATAAATAATAAATAATAAATAATAAATAATAAATAATAAATAATAAATAATAAATAATAAATAATAAATAATAAATAATAAATAATAAAAAGAGTATTTATTAATAAATAATAAATAATAAATAATAAAAAGAGTATTTATTAATAAATAATAAATAATAAATAATAAAAAGAGTATTTATTAATAAATAATAAATAATAAATAATAAAAAGAGTATTTATTAATAAATAATAAATAATAAATAATAAAAAGAGTATTTATTAATAAATAATAAATAATAAATAATAAAAAGAGTATTTATTAATAAATAATAAATAATAAATAATAAAAAGAGTATTTATTAATAAATAATAAATAATAAATAATAAAAAGAGTATTTATTAATAAATAATAAATAATAAATAATAAAAAGAGTATTTATTAATAAATAATAAATAATAAATAATAAAAAGAGTATTTATTAATAAATAATAAATAATAAATAATAAAAAGAGTATTTATTAATAAATAATAAATAATAAATAATAAAAAGAGTATTTATTAATAAATAATAAATAATAAATAATAAAAAGAGTATTTATTAATAAATAATAAATAATAAATAATAAAAAGAGTATTTATTAATAAATAATAAATAATAAATAATAAATAATAAATAATAAATAATAAATAATAAATAATAAATAATAAATAATAAATAATAAATAATAAATAATAAATAATAAATAATAAATAATAAATAATAAATAATAAATAATAAATAATAAATAATAAATAATAAATAATAAATAATAAATAATAAATAATAAATAATAAATAATAAATAATAAATAATAAATAATAAATAATAAATAATAAATAATAAATAATAAATAATAAATAATAAATAATAAATAATAAATAATAAATAATAAATAATAAATAATAAATAATAAATAATAAATAATAAATAATAAATAATAAATAATAAATAATAAATAATAAATAATAAATAATAAATAATAAATAATAAATAATAAATAATAAATAATAAATAATAAATAATAAATGATAAATATAAATAATAAATAATAAATAATAAATAATAAATAATAAATAATAAATAATAAATAATAAATAATAAATAATAAATAATAAATAATAAATAATAAATGATAAATAATAAATTGAATTTATATTAAAATCCTTTACATTAAATAAATAAATAAATAAATAAATAAATAAATAAATAAATTAGATAATAAGTAAAAAAACAAATAAATTTATATAAATAATAGAATTTATGAATATAAATATAAATTACTGTAATAATTTTTTATTATTATTATTAATATTTTTTTTAAACAACGTCAAAAACATTTAAATGATTTATATTTTATATATTGTACAAAATTTTTTTTTAATAATATATTAGTTTATAATTAATATTATTATAGTTATATGTATATCTTATTAAAGTAAAATGAAATGAAAATTGTAAAATTTTTTAATTAATATAATTATTATATTATTTAAGTTGTAAGTTTTATATCTTGGAAATGATTGAGAAGGCTTTAACATTAATATAAATTTATTATTCTTGAGCTGTTTGTACTTTACTTGGTTTATTTTCAAATGCTTGCTTAATTAATGATTTTTGATTCTCTGAAAAATAAGTAGGAAATTCAAGGGTAAATGTAATAAACAAACTTCCTTTTTTATTTGGTGTTTTTGAAATAGGCATACCTTCATTTGGAACTTCTTTTTTATAATTAGGACTAATATAATTTATAATCAGTATTTTTATTATATATATATAAATTTATATTTATAATACGGTTAAGTATTATAATAAATTATATTGATTATTAGTAATAAAGAACATGTTTTTTTAAGATTGAGAAAAATATTAAATACTAAAAAAAGAAAATAATGATGTATGATTCTTTTGTATTAAATAATATTTACCATATTATTTCATTAACTGGTACCCTCAATAAACGATTATCTAATGTTTTAATTTCAACTATTGTACCCGTTAAAGCTTTAAGTAAAGATATATTAACGTGATAATATAAATCATTTCCCTTTCTTTTAAATATTTCATGTGGTTTTTCCTTAAGAATAAAAACTATATCAGCTATTTATAGATAATAAAAAAATTTTTTTTTATTTTAATATTTATTTCCATTTTTAAATTATGTTTTTTATTTATATTTATTTATATTTATATTTATATTTATATTTTATTTTATATTTATTTTTTATTTTTTAATAATTACCTGGGAATGTATCAGGACTTTGATCTCCAAGATTTGGGAATATAATTTTGGTACCTTCTTTATAACCCTTTTTAATATTAATTGTGAGTTTCTTTGTTTCAACAGAGGTTGTCATTCCATCTTCATTTAATACCTTTTTTTTATTTAATATAAATAATAATATATAGTTTAATTATTGAAATAATTATAATTTTTAAATATATACTTAGGAAGTTTAATATTTAAATTAATATATATATAAATTAAATCACACGAACTTTTCTTTCAATTTTAACACACTTAATAGCACCATTATATAATTGTTCTAAAGTTATTTCTAATTCCTTTTCTAATGGTGGATTCTTTTTAATTTTCATTATACCATTCATTGTTTTCTTCATTCCATGTAATCCTCCAAATTTTCTTCCAAACATTACTTTTTCAATACCGTTTTCCTTTATATCTTTTTCATTTTCATCAATATTTTCAGTATTAAATTTGTCTCCTTTATCAGGTATGAAAAAATCTTTTAAAATTATTAAATATTGAAATAAAACAACAACAATATTAATGAACCATGAAGAATGTTTTAATAAATAATATTAATATAATATATGTATATTTATACTATAAAATTATTTTTACCTGAGAATGGATTATCACCACCGAAGAAGTCATAAAAGATTTTATTAGCATCTTTATGGAAACAATATCCTCCATGATATCCTTCATATCCCTCTCTACCTGGTACACCACGTTTTAATCCATCATATCCATAATTATCATAAACTGCTCTTTTTTGAGCTAATGTGATTTATTAATGATAAAAAAATAAAATATTAAAATCCAATATTTATATAAATTTAATAAATATCTTTATAATTTCATTATAATTTCATTATAGATAATTAATATTATTAATCCTAATTATAATAATCATTTACGATCACTCAAAACATCATAAGCTTCTGCAATTAGAATGAAATTTTCTTGAGCTTCAATAGTTTGGTTTTTATCAGGGTGATATTTTAATGCCAACTATAGAATAAATACTTTGTTAATAAAATTACTTGTATTACTTTAAAAACAATATATATTCTATGTTTTTATTTATATATTACTTTTCTATAGGCAGCTTTAATCATGTCACTTGTACATGATTTATCCAGCTTTAAAATATTATAATAATCCATATTTATAAATTATATATTGAAAAATGTCTATATTTTTTTTAAAAAATATTATTTTTATTTTATTTTATTATTTTTTTTTTGTTATATTTTTCTAATAACAATAAGAAATGTATGTTTATTATTTTATTATTATTATTATTATTATTATTTTTTTTTTTTTTTTTAATTTTTTAAAATTTTTTTTTCAAAAATTTTTAATTTAAAAAAGTTTATTTTTATTTTATTTTATTTTTTTATTTTAAAAAATTTCTCCATTATAATTTTGTTATTTTTTATTATTTCTTATATATATATATGTAATTGTTATTTGTTTGATAATATAATATCGTATTAAATATATATACATATATATAATAGCAAAACTGTAAAAATTAACGTTAATTATATAATAAAAAGAAAAAGGAGAAATAAACTAAAAAGATAAACTATGTTCGGTATTAATTATTTAATTAATAACCTTTTTTGCTATTAATTTTATTTTATATATTATAATTTAACAATATTATTGATTCTAAAATATATAAAATTTAATAAGTGAATGAATATATGAATTACGAAATAAATATAAATAAATAAATAAATAAATTTATAAATAAAAGTGAATAAATGAATAAATAAATAAATAAATAAATAGAAAATATATTAATAAATAAATAGATTAATAAATAAATAAATAGATAGATAAATAGATAAATAAATAAATAAATAAATAAATAGATAAATAGATTAATGAATAAATAATTAGATAAATAAATAAATAGATAAATAGATTAATGAATAAATAATTAGATAAATAAATAAATAGATAAATAGATTAATGAATAAATAATTAGATAAATAAATAAATAGATAAATAGATTAATGAATAAATAATTAGATAAATAAATAAATAGATAAATAGATTAATGAATAAATAATTAGATAAATAAATAAATAGATAAATAGATTAATGAATAAATAATTAGATAAATAAATAAATAGATAAATAGATTAATGAATAAATAATTAGATAAATAAATAAATAAATAAATAAATAAATAAAAATAAAAAAAGGTTTAATATATTAAAAAAATCTTATAAATTTCAAAAATTTAATCAATGTAATGTATTATTTATTCTATATTTAGTAATAATTAAAGAAAAGGGAATAAAGGGAATAAAAAAATATTATGAAATGATAGTATTTAAACTTTAAATATAAAATATCAATTATTCTAATTTAAATTCGTAGCAGACAAAAAAAAAAAAAAGAAAGGAAATAAATTAAAATTATAATTAAAATAAGGAGAGTAACACATAAAAAAAATAAAATAAAAATAAATATATATGATCCAAAATTTTAATAGCTTGATATTATTTAAGAAAATAATGATATTTTAATATATTACAATAAGTAGTAAATTAATTAATAAATAATAGAAATTTAAGATGGCAGCAAAGAAAAAATCAAATAAAACAGAAGGAAAAAAGAAACAATCAAGTAATAAAAAAGGTCATGATCTATCTCCTTCTGAAGTTTCCCTTATTATGACATATTTATTGTGAGTTAATATTATTAATTATTTTTTTTACATCATTTTATTCATTATTGGTATAATTAATACTTTTATTTTCTTTTTTTTTTTTTTTTTTTTTTTTTTTTAATTAAAATTTTAATTGTATTAAAGGGTTTATTCAAAAGCAAAATCATTGGCTTTTTACAAAAAAACATATAAAGATTTGTAAGTTTACTTGTTATAATTTTTAAATTATTTATGGATTTATAATAATATTATGTACTTTTATAATTTTTCATATTAATATAGACAAGATGATGTGAAGAAAGAGAGTATGAATTTGGATTCAGAACAAAAACAAAATGTAATATATATACATATGTAATTAATATTTTTTTTTTCAAAAAAAAAAAAAAAAAAAAAAAAAAATTAATTTTATAATTATTAATATATATGAGTTAATATATAAATAAAATTTTAAATTATATTATTGAATTAAAAGTATGATTATGTTCGAGCATTACAAGAAATGAATAATCAGTTATTGGATGAAATTACAGATAATAATATATCAAAAAAATTACCATTATATATGAATAAGAATGAGGTATTTGCTTCAGTATCACAGTTATTTCAAGGTGGTGAATCCACCGAGGCTAAAAATGACAATATAAAACATAGAAAAAAAGTAAAACCAAAAGAATCTAATACAGAAAAAACTATAAAAAATACATTTAAATTTAAATATGAGGAACGAATACGAAATTTAGAAACAAATATACAAGAAATAAAAGAAAAAATTATTGGTAAATAATAATAATAATAGTAATAAAAAATGAATGAACAAAAATACTATTTTGTTCATTCAAAAAACTAATGATAATAATAATAATACTAATAATACTACTACTAATAATAATTATACATATTGAATATAATTTTAATCTTTTTTTTTTTTTTTCTTATTTTTTTTTTTATTTTATTTTTATTGCTTATTTTTTTTAAATAATTAATATAATTATTTAATTATATTAAATAATAAGAGAGGAGAAAATATGCAATAAATTTAGATGAAGAGAATACAAATTTAGATAAAGAATTAGCATCAATTAAATTAAATTTAAAAAATCCATTGGATGAAAAAGTGAAAGAGCTTGAAGAAGAATATACAGCATTAATAGAAAAAAATAAAAGAGAGATAAAATCTATTAAAGAGATGAATAGCAAAAAAGTAGCTGTATCAAAGCGATTTGCAGAAGAAAAAATGTGTAATATTGAAGATAGTGCCAACATGGTATATATTATATTATTATTATATTATGTATTTAATAAACTATAAAATAAAATAAAATATATATATAAAAAAAAATATAGTTTAATTTTTTATTTATTTTTAACAATATAAATAATTATCTATATATTTATAATTTCAGATGCAATTTGAATCATTGTCTAAAAAAAAGAAAGATATTTATTTACGGAATAGATATCTTCATGAATTATATTCAATGATATTAGATAATATTCATCGATTAAATGATAATAACATTAAGTTAGAAAATGAAAATAAAATGATGGTTTATCATTGTATTGATATAGATTATAATGGAAGATATTTAAATTATGATTACAATAGATTACAAAGTAATAAGAATATAGCTCAAAATTCATTGACTAAAGACTTTAGTGAAACAAAAAAGATTAATTATGAAAAAGTCTCATCGACTCTCGAATCAATAATAAATGAAGAAACTTTAGAAAATAATGATATATTTGACAGTATGAATGAAAATAAAAATGAAAATAATAATAATGATAATAATAAAAATTCTAATTCAGATAATAATAATAAAAATAATAATAAGAGTAATAGTAATAATACTGATGTTGGTATTACTACTACTACCACCACTACCATTACTAATAATAATAGTAACAATAATAATAATAATAATAATTTTTTATTGGAAAAAATTAATAATAAAGATAATTATGATTATAAAGATATAGAATTCGATGACGAACTAAAACTAAATACAGAAGAATTACTTGAACAAACAAAAATAGAATTTGATAATAATAATAATAATATAATGATTTCTTCAAATTCTACTACTTTTAATGATATTAGTAATAATAATAATGATAAGGATAGTATAAATACTGATGAATATGATAATATTAAAGAGAATAATAGTGATAATAATAATAATAATAATAATAATAATAATTATAATAATAATAATAATAATAATTATAATAATAATAATAATAATAATAATAATAATAATAATAATAATAATAATAATAATTATAATATTGATGATGATGATGGTAATATTTATAACGATAATTTATTTACTAATTTGAATAATGCTATAAATAATAATAATAATAAAGATGATAATAATGATAATAATGATAATAATGATAATAATGATAATGATGATGATAATTATAATAATAATGATAATAATAATAATAATAATAATAATAACAACGACAACAACAACAACAACAATAATAATAATAATAATAATAATAATCAAAATGAATCTTCTAGTAATGAAAGCAATAATAGTATTACAGATAATAATTTTATTGTAAATACAAATTCCAAAAATAATAACAATATTAATAATAGTGGTATTATTGATTATCAAAGTCATATAAAGGATGTGTTATGTAAGCTAAAAGAAGGTGGAAAATATGAAGATGAAGAAGAGCTAATAATTGATATATTAAAAGATAAAGGTATCAAATTTAATAATGTCAAAAAAATATATATATATAATAACAATAAATAATAAATAATAAATAATAAATAGTAAATAATAAATAATAAATAGTAAATAATAAATAATAAATAGTAAATAGTAAATAGTAAATAATAATAATACTAATAATACTAATAATAATAATAATAATAATAATAATAATAATAATAATAATAATAATAATAATAATAATAATAATAATAATAATAATAATAATAATAATAATAATAATGATAATAATAATAATAATAATAATAATAATAAAATTTCTATAATATATCAGAAAAGAAAAAAAAAGAGTACTTAAATAAGTCTTATACATATCCTGAAGATAGAATTAGTGATGATATATATTCAAAGTATAATCTAAATCGTTATAGATATATTTTACCAAGGGATATACATAGAAATTTAAATTTAAAAGAAGATGATGAATCCATGTGTACAAGATTAGTTAAACTAACAAATTTCAATTTAGATAGTATGGAATCATATCAACAAAGGAAAGAAAAAATGGATACGTATATTGCTGTTAAAAAATATCTCAATATAATAAATGAACGAAATAAAAAAGAAGATGAACTTCCAAAGAGACCTAAATGGTCAGTGAAACGACCTGAGTGTCCAAAGCAAATGTTTTTATCCGAAAAAAGAAAAATAGTTAATAATATCACCAATAAAAAGGAAACTGATAGTTATTATGATTTTATGGATGTTAATGATATTACGAAGGTGGAGGATGTTAATCGTTTAACAGAGTTGACAATTGCATCCTATGATTATTATAAAAAATATAATGAAAACATAAATAAAAAATCAGAAGTTAATCATAATACCCCAAATCTTCGTTTATATAATAAATATCATGGTAAATTAGTTGATTTCAAAAAAATGGATAATATAGATCATAATGAAAAAGATAAAAAGTATGAGAAACTTTTTTTTTTTTTTTTTTATAATTACAAACATTTTTTTAAAAAAATTTTTTTTTAATATATATATTTAATATAGGATTAATAGTAATAGATATATAATGAAAACTCTTAGAAATGAAAGAGAAATTGAAAGAAAAATATTATTAGAAAGTCAAAAGAGTTATAAAGATAAATTTATAGATGAAAATTCATTACGTCATCCTGTAATGTCAATATCCGATAAAGCTACTGTTCAATATAATAAAAGAAAAGAATTTAATGATGCTGATATTCAAAGACTTTTAAATTATAAAATTGCCAAAAATAAAAGTTATAAAAGAGATATTCATAGCATTAATCATATTAATAATTTAAAGGATATTATAGATAAAAAAGGAAACAAAAAAGATACTATATTATGCTCATATAATAATTTATTTGAAGAACAAAATAAGATAATGGATGATGATAAAGATACAAATCTTTTTGATAAGAATGGAAAGTTTAAAAATGTATTAGGTCCTGATATTGATCCTTATAAAAAATATTGTAACTTAGAACCTATAATTGAATTTGAAATTAATCATGCTCTAAAAGATAAAAGTAGGAAAAATGGTGAATTCTTTTGGTATAAAAGTGATAAGAAGCCTATTGAAAAAATAGATATCATGAATGATGATTTAGGGGGATCTTTTATACCAGATCTAATGAAAAATTCAAAAATTTTAAAACCATCAAAACCTTTATATAATAATGATACTTTTTCTGATAATAATAAATAAAAAAAAACATAAAAAAACATAAAAAAACATAAAAAAACATAAAAAAACATAAAAAAACATAAAAAAACAAAGACCAAAAACCAAAAAACAATAAACAAAAAAAAAAAAAAAAAAAAAAAAAAAAAAAAAAAAAGAAGAATTTCATTAAAATGTAACATTATTATTTATAATAATTATATATTATAAGCGAGACTATCATTTGTAAAAATATTGTAAGTTACAATAAAAAAAATAAAGTAATATATATATATATATATATGAATAAAAAATAATTTATTTATTACAATAGAAATATTTAATATGTTTAAGTGAAAATTTCTTTTATTTAATTTAAATAATTTAATAATAAATAATTGTAGAGATAAAAAAGAAAAATATATAAATATATTGTAAGAAAATGAAATAATAATTTATAAATAAAAAATTGAAATGAATGCAATTATAAATATATTGTAAGAAAATGAAATAATGATTTATAAATAAAAAATAAAATGAATGCAATTATAAATATATTGTAAGAAAATGAAATAATGATTTATAAATAAAAAATTAAAATGAATGCAATTGTAAAAATATTGTATGAAATAATAAATTAAATTGAATGTAAATACATTGAATAAAAATAATGATTTATAAAAAAAAAATGAAGAGTATATTACATTGAATTGAATAATAAAAAAATTGAACAAATTGTTATAATTTAAATATCTATCATTTTGTAAAATATATAAAATTAATTATGGTGATTGATGAGATTTTATAATATAATAGTAATAATAATATTAATATTAATAAAAAGTAATAAGTTATAATAATAATAATAATTAATAATAATAATAAAAATTATAATTAATTTTTTAATTTGAAATTTCAATGATCTTGGTTATAATAATAATTACATACGTTAAAGAAGGTTGAACTCCAAAATAGAATTAGGAACAAGAGGTTAACATATAGTCATAAGTTCCTATTATTTCGATCATTAGGTTGTTGGCGAGAATTGTTAAGAGTATTATTATATACTCCATTATCTTCTATTGGATTCGTTTTAGAAGAAATTGGATACATTTGATTTTGATTTTCTGGTTGATAGAAATCATCATCATTTAGATTTTGATGTGAATGTGAGGTTCGTGGTTTCATATTATTATAATTATTATATTGATTCATATTTGAATTACTATTAAATTGTGATGAATTTAGGCTTCCCATATCATTTCTTTCATCATCTAATTGAACAAGTGAACCATTTCTATCATAATAATTTTGTTGTGGGATCATATTATTATTATTATTATAATTATATCCCATTGAATCTGTTATATTATTACTTTGTGACATGTTTGAATTGCTAGTTTTATTACTGTACTGTTGTGGTTGATTCATGTTAATATTATAACTACTATTTCTATTACTATTACTTAATTGAGGTTGACTCATATTTATATTATTATTAATGGTTCTATTAGAATATTGTGGTTGATTCATGGTCGTGCTGGAAGTATTGCTATTAGTTTCATTTTGTTGTGGTTGATATTGAGCCCTATTCATATTGGAATTACTATTTTTATTACTATTATTTATTTGTGGCTGACTCATATTAATAGTATTGTTACTATTATTTCCATTTCCTAATTGTTGGAGATTCATATTACTATTTCTGTTACTATTAATTAATTGGGATTGATTCATATTCATATTTGGATTACTACCTCTTGTTCCGTAATGCTGCTGTTGATTATTTATATTGGAGTTACTACCTTTATTACTATATTGTCCTGATGGATTCATAATCATATTGGAGTTATTATTACTATTTGGTTGTGATAATCTATTTAGTGAATTATTTATATTGTAATTAGATGATTGATTTGGTTGATTGCGATTTTGATTATTATTTTGATTATTATAATTATTATTTTGATTATTATAATTATTATTTTGATTATTATAATTATTATTATTATTATTATTATCATTATTATTATTTAAATTAACGTATGAATTTTGTTGAGAGTTATTGTAAATTAAGTTGTTATTATTTACTGGTTGATTATTCATATTATTCATATTATTATTATTATTATAGTTATTATTATTATAGTTATTATTATTCATATTATTCATATTATTCATATTATTCATATTATTATTATTATTATTATTATTATTATTATTATTATTATTATAGTTATTATTATTCATATTATTCATATTATTATTATTATAGTTATTATTATTCATATTATTATTATTATTATTATTATAATTATTTGACATTAAATTTTGATTTGATCGTGAATTATATAATGGTGGTAAATCATTATCATTGAAATTATTGTTATCGTTATCATCATCATTATAGTCATCTAATTTACTCAGTTGTTCAATTAACAACTTTGTTGGATAGACGGATCCTTTTCTAGCTTTTAATGATATATTAGATATGTCACTGAATGATGATGAATCTTCAGTTATTTCACGATCATATTCAGATTCACTACTTGAAGATTTAATTGCATTATTCTTTTCATTCATATTGGATTGTTGTTGTGGTACCATATTATTATATACTTTATTCATAGAATTTCTTCTACTATTATTACTACTACCTTTCTCAATAGTAGATAAACTACCAATAAGATTTTGATTTTGATTTTGAGTTTGTTCATTTTCATTATTTATGAGATTTAACATGCTATTTGAATGTGATTTTCTAGCTGGAGAATACATTACTTTTTGTATTCCGCTATCGCTACTATCGTTTTCATTTTGGTATATTGGATAATGAGTGGCATTACTTCCATTTCTAAATATAGTTTGACTGCCTGCAAGTTGATATCCAATATGATGAACACTGCCAGCCATGCCATCATTATTAAGATTAATACTACCAAAACTATTCATATTATTGTTACTTCCCATATTATTATTGTTCATCATATTATTGTTACTTCCCATATTATTATTATTGTTCATCATATTATTGTTACTTCCCATATTATTATTATTGTTCATCATATTATTGTTACTTCCCATATTATTATTATTGTTCATCATATTATTGTTACTTCCCATATTATTATTATTGTTCATCATATTATTGTTACTTCCCATATTATTATTATTGTTCATCATATTATTGTTACTTCCCATATTATTATTATTGTTCATCATATTATTGTTACTTCCCATATTATTATTATTGTTCATCATATTATTGTTACTTCCCATATTATTATTATTGTTCATCATATTATTGTTACTTCCCATATTATTATTGTTCATCATATTATTGTTACTTCCCATATTATTATTATTCATCATATTATTGTTACTTCCCATATTATTATTATTCATATTATTGTTACTTCCCATATTATTATTGTTTATCATATTATTGTTACTTCCCATATTATTATTATTCATCATATTATTGTTACTTCCCATATTATTATTATTGTTCATCATATTATTGTTACTTCCCATATTATTGTTACTTCCCATATTATTATTATTCATCATATTATTGTTACTTCCCATATTATTGTTACTTCCCATATTATTATTGTTTATCATATTATTGTTACTTCCCATATTATTATTACTTCCCATATTACTGTTAGTTCTCATATTATTATTACTTCCCATATTACTGTTATTTCTCATATTATTATTACTTCCTATATTATTATTACTTCCTATGTTCTTGCTACTTCCCATATTATTATTGTTACCCATATTATTGTAATTCATATTATTATTACTTCCTATTATACTGTTATTTCCCATATTGTTGTTGCTTCCCATATTATTATTGCTTCCCATATTATTATTGCTTCCCATATTATTATTGGTCATCATATTATTGTTACTTCCCATATTATTATTATTCATCATATTATTGCTACTTCCCATATTATTGTTACTTCCCATATTATTGTTACTTCCTATATTATTGTTGTATACCATATTATTGTTACTTCCCATATTATTGTTGCTTCCCATATTATTATTAATTCCCATGTTGTTGTTACTTCCCATATTATTATTACTTCCCATATTGTTTAAACCATTATAGCTACTAGTATTACTTCCATTTCGACTATTATTTCCACTATTATTATAAGAAGATCTGTTTCCTATGCCAGTATATGTTGCTAGAGGGACTCTCTGTGGTAATCCCGAGTTTAGACTAATATTACTCTCACTTTGGGTATTTGGTTGATAAAGATGTTCATTACAATTAATTGATACCTTTTTTGGACCACCAATAAAATCGGTAGGATTGTAGTTATTGGAACTTTTAAGAATTGATGCTCTTCTTTGAGGAGTTGGAGTTGAAGAATTGTTAAGGCTACTACCTACACCTGAATTATTAGTGGTTTGACGTAATCTATCTTGACTTCCAAAGTTGGCACATATACTAGCTCTATTTAATTGTGTAATTGAATTATTTACACTACTACATACTGTACTTAATTTTCTTCCATATACATGGGCATCATATTCACTCAATTCTTCTGCATCGAATAAATCATGAGCTTCTTGGTAATCAAATTCAACAGGAATATCTTGATATTGTTGATATTCATTAATTAAATCGGTAACATTATTATGTGCTTCTGTAAATTCCATTTCATCTAAGCCTTCACCTGTGTACCAATGTAAGAAAGCCTTTTTACGAATCATTGCACAGAATTGTCCTTCAATTCTTTTAAATGGTTCTTGAATAGCAGTGGTATTTCCTATAAATGTGCTTGAAAGTTTATATGATTTAGCAGGAATGTCACATACACTAATCTTTATATTATTTGGGATCCATTCTACAAAGTATGGGCTGTTCTTTTCTTGTGTTTTCTTAACATGCTCTTCAATTTCTTGAGTTGATAAGCTTTGTCCTCTGAACATACAAGCGGATGTCATATAACGACCATGTTTTGGATTATATGCAGTCATTAAATTTTTTGCATCAAACATTTGATTTGTAAGTTCCTGTATATTAAGTTTAGTATATTTTACTGAACCTTCAGGATAGAGTGGAGCTTGTCCAAGAGTAAAGAAATGTAATCTTGGGAAAGGAACCATATTAACAGCTAATTTTCTTAAATCAGAATTTAATTGACCAGGGTATCTTAATGAAGTAGTAATTCCGGACATAACAATAGAAATTAAATAATTAAGATGTTGATATGATGGATTTTTAATTTGCAAAGTTCTCAAACAAATATCATAAAGGGCTTCATTATCAATACAGAATGTTTCGTCTGAAAATTCTGTCAATTGTTGAGTACTTAAAATGGCATTATATGGTTCAACAACCGTATCACTAACTTTTGGTGACGGGACAATACTATAGGTACATATCATTCTATCTGGAAATTCTTCACGAATCTTTGATAATAATAATGTACCAAGACCTGAACCAGTACCTCCACCTTTTTTTATTTTTATTTTTATTTATTATTAAGTATTATGAATAATTAATTAATTTTATAATTTAATGGTATTAAAATACATATTAATTTATATAAATATATAAATATATATATTTATAATTTTATATTTAAATATAATGTAATATATTTAGAATATTGATTTTACCTAAAGAATGTGTTAGTTGGAATCCTTGTAAACATTCACAGTTTTCTGATTCTTTCCTAATAACATCCATAATTTGATCAATTAATTCTGAACCTTCTGAATAATAACCTTTAGCCCAATTATTTCCGGCACCAGTAGTTCCTATTATATTTTATTTTAAAGTTTAGTCATATATGTAATTTAAAAATTTAATAAATTTAAGGGATAGATTATTACCATTTATAAAATTTTCTGGATGAAATAATTTTCCTAAAGGACCACTTTTAATTGAATCAAGAGCTCCTATATTTCATATATACAATATATATATATATATTAGAAATTAACAAATTATATGATACTAAACCACTTTATTTAATATTTACTCACCTGGTTCGAGATCAACCATTATAGATCTATTTCATATATATATATGAATAAAAGATGGTTAAATATAATTTAATTATTAATTTATATATATATATATATATTATTGTATTTAATTTTTTTATAATATATACAAGAATATTAATATTATTATATTGAGTTAATATTTTTTTTTCAAGTATACCTTGGTACATATTTACTTAGATGAGATTCATTGTAATATACATTAATTCTTTCTTTTTGATATTGGTTATTTCCAATATAGTTTCCAACTTCGTCTATTCCATGTTCTTCATTAATTGTTTCCCAAAATCTTGAACCAATTTGATTACCACATTGCCCAGCTTGAATTGAAATAATTTCTCTCATGCTTTTATGTACTATAAAAACTATATTACTGTATATATATATATATTTTAATTTATATAAATCTGAATAATTTTAATATGTCTATTTAAAACTAAATAAATTTATTTTAATATTTTCTTTTATTATTATTGTATGGTTATATATATATAAAAGATAAGTCAAAAATAAACTAAAATATAATTTTTAATAATGAATTTGAAATGCATTTAAATCATTTGATTCAGCAGTAAAATAATTAAAATGATTTTTTTTTTTTTTTTTTTTTTTTTTTAGATTTTAATTTAAAAGATAAAAAAATTTTCTGTTTAAGGTTATGATTATTAAAATCAAAATATAATTAAATATAGCAGTATTAATTTATTAAATTTTATTAAATATTTTTCATATTTTATTCTTCATAAAATGACCTCGGAAAATTTGTACTAAAAACAAAATTTTTAATAGAAAAATAAGTTTTATAGGATATTTAATGAAAAGCTATAAATAACTCTCTTGTGAAGATATAAACTATAAAAATAAATTAAATTTTCATCTTTAATTTTTATAAAATTTTAATTGAAATATTTAATTATATAAAATATAAAATAAATTAAATATTTATATAAATTATAATTAAAATCATTATAAATTTGACTTTAATATATTATGGAAGTATTGACATATTATTTATTAATTGTTAATATATTAAAATGACAAAAAAAAAAAAAAAAAAAAAAAAATATATATATATATATATATATATATTTTATTTTATGTAATAATTTTTAATATATATCATATAATTAAAAAAATGTTATATAATAAATAATTATTTATTATAATTTATTGTATAATTTTTGATAAAGGGATTTATTGATATTTTTGATAAAATGAAAAATTATACTAAAAATTATTAAAAAAATAATATTTTATGTATTTATGAAAAATTTTACAAATGATATTAATATTATAAATTAGTTAATAATGATAATAAAGAACAAAGGGTATATGAATTTATTTTATATAAGTTTAATTCATAATTTTCTTTTCTAAATCATTTTTTGTTTTCATAAATGCATCAATATCATTTTTAATATTATTATTGATATTAGAATATTGTTGCAATTTTCTGTTATTATTTGCCATAGAGGTGGATAGCAACTTATTATAATTCATTAGATTCGAGTTATATTGTATAATAGTTGGATCAATTGAGTTTGCTAGTGGGTTAGGCTTCAGTTTTTGACGATTGTTATTCACTGGTTTAAATATTACTTCATTAGCATTTCTTGAATTAGAGTTTGTTGAAACAGGTTGACTTAATTCTGATATATATTTATTATTTTCAGTATTATTTTTTAAATAATAATTTGAAGCTGATGTAGTTTGTCTCTGATCATCTAATGTTCTCTGATTTTCATCATATATTGAAGACATTGAACTTGAGTTATAAAGGGTAGATTCGCTTGTTGAATATTGTTTTTTAATTAATGATTTTTCAGATCTTCCAGAATACTCATTGGAAGGTTCTCTGGATTTAATTTTATTTTCATAATTATTTTTAGTATTTTTATAAGAATTTACTTTATTTTTATTAATTGTCGCAATTTCATCAATATTTTGATCTTTGTTAAACAATAAAGTTTACAAAAAATAATGATATTAATAATAATTATATATTTAAAACTTTTTTTCATAAATATATAGTAAAAATTTATATATATATATAAATAAAAAGAGTATATAAAATGAGTATATACTTTTAATTGGTGTGGTAAATATTCTACTATCAGTGCTATAATTATTTAAAATCCAATATTCAAAATCTTTTGTTAACTTATATCTAGCCTTTTCAAGTAAATGTTGTATATGCTCTATTTCAATTTTCATTTCCTTCAAATGCTTATATGATTTTTGATATCTTTAAAAAGAATAAGTAATAATTATAATATTATAAAATTTAATAAAATAAAATAAAATAAATAAATAATTATTTGCAATATAAAAATATATAGAAATATATACTTTGAAGCATATTCTGATGCATTATTTCCGATTTCTGTTTTTTCTTCCGGGGTTAAGGTATCAACTCCATTCATTAACTTTGCTTTCAATGATTCTTATGTATATTTTTAATTAATAGTATAATAAAGTATAATTAATACAATTAATGTAATACATAATACTGATTTCAAATATATGACTATTTATGATTTTTATTTTATTATTATAATATATATTAAAAATATTATATATTTACTTATAATATTTCTATAATTATTTGCCGTCTCTCCTAATTGCTTGGCTTCAATATATTTTGCTTTTAACAATAATTTTTGATCTTCGATCCATTTTTGAGGTTCATAAGTTTGAATGAAAATATTATAGGCCTTTATTTTTTCTTCAGGAGATAAAGTTAATGAAATTTTTTTATAACTGCTATTTTTCTTATTTATTTCCTTTTGATCATCATTTTGATTGTTATTTTCATCATCATTATCTTCATCTTCGTCATTACTATCATTATTATTATCTCTATTATTTTCTTCCAATTTTTTTCTTTTTAAATATATATCCGAAGATATTGTTGAAGTAATTTTTGATTTCTATAAAATATTTAATTATAATAATAATTAGATACTTTAATAATTATTTTCTATTAATAAAATATAAGAAATGAATAAATATTTTACAGCTCTTATTTCTTCTAAAGATACTTCACTAGATTCACCAACTTTTTTTTTGTAATTATTAATCATTCCAATTAATATATCTGCAATCAAATATAAAAAGAATTAATAAATAAATAAAGTATCATTCATTCATTTTTTTTAAATTAATAATAATTTAATTTGACTAAAAATCATAGTTACTTATTTCATTATCTCTATGAGCAATTAATTTTTTCAGTCGTTCACATGTTTTATTAATTTCTCTGTTTTTATTTTCAAGTTCATTATTTGATATAGTATTATTTTCCACAGTTTCATTATAATCATTTGTTTGAGATAATGTAATCGGTGTCTCTTTTTCATTTATAATATTCTATATATATATATATATATGGGGAAAATAAATATATGTTAACATTATTTTTTTTATAATTTTTTTATAATAAAGTTAATATGTAACTAACCTTCATAATGAAAAATGCATATCTTATTTTTCTATAGTCTTTATATACCAATTCATTTGCAGGTGAATTGCTTGAAAGATAGGCTTGAACATCCTGTTTGACTCTTCATATATATAATAAAAAATGTAAATATTTAACTTAAATTTATTAAATTAAGATTATTTCTCGAAATATATATGATTACTTTTCTTTTTCATAATCTGGAAGTTCTTCACTTGAATCTTCACCGTCACCTCTTGCAATGGCTAATTCTGATTTAAGACGAACAATTTCACGTTTAAGACTCTCTATAACTAATTGTGGGTCGATTTCTTCATTAAGTCTTGCCTTATTAGAAATAAGAGAAACGCGCTGTGCAAATCTACAGGTTGATATTGATTCCTAATAATTTTTTATTAATAATAATTATTTATTAGAATTAAAATATATATATATTTATTTATAATATATACTTTTGTAATAACAAATAGATAAAAATTATATATATTTAAATATAATTATTGTTATTAGTTACTTCAATTAAGTCTGGCTCAGTTGCAATTGTTGCTATCATTGTAGTTTTACAGTTACCTCCAAGAGAATCTCTAAGAACGTTTGTCATCATTGAATTTCTATATGGTATATGTTGTCTTTTTCCTAAAGCTTTTTCATGCAATGCAATAATTACTTGTTCTAAATAATGTAGTGACAAATTAATATATTTTGCTTCTTTTAATAAGTTTCCTCCAATTTGTGTTTTTGCTACTCGTTCAGAACTATTTTAATAAAAAATATTTAATAATAAATTCGAATAATTTATATTTTGAAAAATAAAAAAAGATTAATATCTATTAATATATACTTATTTATAATAATTAATATATATATGTATATATGAATATATTTTACCCAGCCAAATCTACTAGATGCAATTTACTTTTTCTTATAGCGTCATGACCTGGACGTTTACAAACTACAGTAATAATAAAAATACAATGACTTCGAGATGATTCAGGATTAGATGGTGTTTCTGAAATAATTCTATTAGTATCACCAATGAACAATAAATTTAAAGCTTCTTCTTCATTAACTGCAGGTATTGATGCTAAATTTCTAATATGCACTCTATTTTCATCATCTTCCATTAAATATACTTTACTATTTATATTTAATTGCATATTAATATTGTTTGTATATTTACATATATATATTAATATATAATTTTACTTTTTATTAATTAGTATGTAATTTATATATTAGTTTCAAATGTTTACGGTAAATCTTCTAATTTTTTAGCTTCTCGAGATGAATCTAATAAATCATAACCATTTTCATTATATATTTCTAAGTATGAAATATTTATGGAGTATTCACAATCAGTTCTCTAAAGAAATAATTTAAAAAAAATTAATACATTGTCTTATTCAATTAATCTATAATAACAATACCATTTATATATTATTACCTGTTGTATTTCTTTAAAAATAAATTGTAAACTTCTTGGTATAATTCCTCTATCTTCATATCTTTCTGCTCCTCCTGTAATTGTAAATGTTTTTCCTGAACCAGTCTATTATTTATATATATAATAAAATAATAACCATATATATATATATATATATATTTTATACATATTTATTAAAAAACTGTTAATTGAAAAATATATTTATAGATTTAATTTTTTTTTTTTTTTAAATAATTACTTGTCCATACGCAAATATTGTTCCATTATATCCATCAAGAACACTTTAAATATATATGCATTATACAAGTAAAAAAAATTGTACAAGTAAAAAAAATTATACAAGTAAAAAAATTATACAAGTAAAAAAAATTATACAAGTAAAAAAAATTATACAAGTAAAAAAAATTACACAAGTAAAAAAAAAATTATACAAGTAAAAAAAATTATACAAGTAAAAAAAATTATACAAGTAAAAAAAATTATACAAGTAAAAAAAATTGTTACTTCTATTCATTACTAATATATGAATAATTATATAAATTAAAAGATTTATATACCTTAAAACAACATCTTTTGCAACTACATCAAATATTTCTTCTTGTTTTGTATCTTTATCAAAAACTCTATCAAATTTAAATTCATGCTTTTCTTTTTGATTATTTATTAAACCTTGAGATTCATTACGTGGGATTAAAAATCCTATTTTAGGTAATGGTTTTTCGTCTCCAAGAACATCTTCCTCTGGTTTAGTTATCCAATATCTACTAGAGACTTTACTTTTAGAAGGTCTTATTCTTGAAAAAATTTTAATTGTTGAAATTTCTTCTTCTATAGGTTCTCCATTAATATCATACTCTTCACTTTTAATTTCATTTTCATTATTTATCTCATTTATTTGTTCTGAATTATTGTCATCATTATCCTCATTATAACTACTATCCTTATCACTCTCATTATCTTCTTTATTTATGTTTAAAGATTTAATATTATCAATGTCATTTTTATTTGCCTTTTTATCTTTATCAGTAAGATCAATTATTGATATTTCAGACTGTGAATTGAAATTTTTCAACATTTATAAATTTATATAGTAACAAAGTTTTTTTTTTTTATTCTTAATATGAAACAAACAATTTTAATAATATAAATACTATAATGAATAATAAAAAAATTAATATTTTATATTGATTATATATATATCACAATTGAAAAGTTTAAAATATTTTTGTTGCCTTTTTTTTTTTTTTTAATATAAAAATATTTAATAAAATATATTTGTTTTTATTTTTCATTATTTGTAGTCATAATATTTATGACTGTATTAATTTTATGAATTTATATTCATTAATTTATTTTAATATTAATAATAATTATAAAAATTAACTATAGAATTATAAATTTAAAATTAAAAAAAAAAAAATGAAAATAATTTTTATCATTATTTTTAAATAAGGTATTATAACTTTGCATTATTCAATGAATTTATAATAACATTAACAATTATAAAATAAAATTATTAAGGTTTTATAGATACCTGTTTAAAATAATATTCATATAACCAATTAGAATAAAAAAAAATAAAAAAATAAAATAAAAAGAAATTTAAATTTTGAAAATTTAATTAATAAAATTTGTTAGACTCATTAATAATTCTAATAAAACTTTAATTCCAACAAGCTATAAATCACCAAAAAATGATTAAAAAAAATTTTTTTTTTTTTTTTTTTTTTTTTATTTTATTTTTAAATATAAAAATAAAACAAAATATAAAGTAAACAATTTTATATTAAAAATTTTTATTCTCAAAGTTTATTTAATAATTATATTTAAAAAAACAAAATAAACAATTTTGGTTTATTAATATTAAATAAATATGTTTTTATCTTCATATACATATAAATTATTTTAATGTATTTTTAAAACAGAATTATATATAACTTTATTTAATTATACAATCTTTTAATTTTCTTCATTTTATTTATTACTGCTTAGTTTTTTAATTATTAGAAAATATATTTTATTTTATTTTTGTATTTATTCTAAATATATATATATATATATTTAAATTTATAAATTTATGATTTTTAATATGATAAAAAAAATAATTTAAAATATATTCTTTAGTAAAGAGTTTTTTAAATTATAATTATTTGGAAAGTAATAAGTATAAAGAATACATTATAATAAATCTAAAGATGTTAAAATTTGGATTTGGATTCGGAAAGAAAAATGTCAAAAAGGACTTATCAGCTGAAAAGAAAGTAATAAAGAAATAAATAGTAAAAAGAAAAATTCTCAAATGAAATTAAAAATTATATAATTAAAAAAACAATATGAAAAAATATTAATATTATTATTATATATATTATACATTATATATCTTATTGATTTATTTATAATTTAATGATATAGAATGAGAATGAGCAATTAAAATACTTTGATCAATTAAGTCTTAGTGATATACATGCATTTAATTTAAATGATTTAATATTTGAAAATGCATTACATATAGCTATTCTAGATGATAATAAAGAAAAAATAGATAGTCTACTTCAATCCAAAAAAAATAATATCAACAAAAAAGATTCTATAAAGCATTATACACCATTACATTTAGCTGTTTATTTAAATGATATTACCTTGACAAATCAAATATTAACAGTAAAAAATTTAAATATAGATGAAACTGATACAGATAATAAAACAGCATTGATTATTGTACGAAAAATTAATTAATAAAAATTATATTATTATCAATAGTAATAATAATATTATTATTAAAATTTATCACTCTTTAATATAAATTATATTTTATATTTAATTGATTATATATATATATACATATATAATTATAAAATGTTTATAATTTTTTTTTATGATTTTGTAGGCCTCAATGATGGGTAATAGTCAAATTGTTCAAACGCTATTAAATCATAAATCATCAATAAATTGTACTGATAATATTGGATGTACTGCACTTCATTATACTATATTAAATAATGATAGAGAATCTTTTGGTTTAATACTTGGAAGAAAACCAAATTTGAATTTTGTTGATAAAGTATTATAAATATATTTATACAATTTTTTTATAAATTAAATAGAATATATAATTTATAATTAATTTTTATTTTGTATAAATTAAAAAATAAATTAGTCTGGATATTCATATTTACATCATACTATTCTTCTAAAAAGACTCGAAATGTCAAAAGATTTGATAGCAGCAAAAATTAATGTTAATATAGTAGATAAAAATGAACAGTTAATATCAAAAATATATTAAATATTAAATAATTAATTTAATATAATATTATTTACAATGAACTAACATACAAATTTGAAATTTAATAAAAATAAATATTTTTTTAAGAATACCTTTGCATCATGCGTATATTCAAAAACAAGATATAATTATTAATCTATTATTAGAAAATGGAAGTTTTACAAGAAAAGTTGATGCATTTGGTAAAATTCCATCAGATTATAAAAATTCAACAGAAGAAAAAAATACAAAAAATACACAGGTGTTAAATTCAAATTCTTCTGTTTTGTTTGATGTAAATCTACAAAATAATGAAATAAAAATAATCATTCTTTCATTAATTTTTATATATATTTAAAATTTTATAAAAAAAAAAAAAAAAAAAAAAAAAAAAAAAAAAAACTTTTTACAATATTAATTAAATTAATTAATTTATTTTAATAAAATAATATAATTATAAGGCATCTGATGAATCTCAATTACGAGACATCATTGAAGAAAATGATTATGATAATATGGATGAGGACGAATCAAGTTTAATTTCTTTTGAAAGTTCATTATTAACATCTATATCATCAATCTCTGATAATAAACAAAATATTAAAAACGAAATAATAAATACTATTAAAGCAAATAATAATGAAGAAATTAATAAAAATGATATAAATGATAACAATGATTGTGTTGATGATAATAATAATTTAAAAAACATAAATAACAATAATAAAATCATCAATAATAACTATAATAATAATAATAATTTCAAAAAAATAAATAATAATAATAAAATTGTTAATAATAGCTATAAAAATAAAAATAAATATAAGTATAACAATACTAATGATAATAGTAATAATACTAATAATAGTAGTAATAGTAATGAAATCATCAACAATAACGTCAAATTTTTAAATAATAATGCAATAATCAGTAACAATAACAATGGTAATAATATTAGTGGAAACAATAATATTAAAAATGAAAATAATCATTTCAATAATTTAAAAAGTATTGATAATACTAAAATTGTTCATAATAATCATAATAATAAAGATGATAGTAAAATTTCAATTCGTGGTAGTAAAAATAACAATAGTAAAGAAGATAAAAATACTTTAAATAATAAAAATAAAACTAATAATAATGTCTTAACTATTAAAAAGGTTGGATAATAATATATTAATATTAAGTTTTTAAAAAATTTCAAATATTGTTACATAATTCTATTAATAATAATAATAATAATAATAATAATAATAATAATAATAATAATAATAATAATAATTAAAATTTTAAATACATATATATATATATAAATATATATATATATATATTATGTAGGAGAATCACAATAATAATATTATGGAAAAACTTAATCAACCAATTATTAAAATTATTTCACATAAAAAAAATAATAATCTTAAAGCTCCTAGTGATCATAATGTATTTTTTTTTTTTAAAAAAAAATAATTTTTTATTAAAGAAGTAATAATTCAAAATAATGAAAGAAAAAAAAATATATTAATATTAATAATATATAAATATAATTATATACATAATATTTATTTATTAAAGAGTCATGAAAATGAAGTTCTAACAAGCGAACTTTCAATTAGTACTTTTTCATATTCTACAAATATATTAAATGAAGAAGATATTGATAAGGATACAAGTTACTCTTCAGATTTATGGTATGAATTTAGTGTTTTAAATAAAGATAATAAATCATCTTCAAATGGTGATACTCTTGAGGAAAGTAAAATGAGTATAACAGCAGCAATTAAGCACGTTTTAAGTGAAGAATATGATGATTCTGATAATGATGTATTTTTTATTAGAATATATTATTATAATATTATATATTATTTATTATTTTAGATATTAATTAAAATTTTAAATATAAATTTATTTTTTTTTTAGCTTTCTAATACGGAAGAAGTTAAACAAGTTCCTGAATTATTAGGTGAAATAAAAAATACAAATAATTCAAATGAAAGTTTAAATGTAGATTCAAGTGAAATTAATGGAAATAATAACTCAATGATTAATAACAATATTAAGAATAACACAGTAAAATCAAATATATTTAAATTAAATAATAACTTTATGAGTAATGAAAGTAATAAAGAAGAAGCTTATAATAAAATGAATATTATAAATATTAATAATGATAATGATGATTCTGAAATTGCAGATGAAGATGAAGATGCAGTAATGGAATGTAATAATACTGAAATTACAGAAGACAATTCATATAATATACAAAATCATGATGAAATGTATAATTCAGATAATATAAATAAATATCCTAAAAAATGTAATATTTAAAATATATATTAACAGTATTAAATATTAAATATTTATATAATTAATTAATAATATATAATAAATAATAATACTATATATATTCTTTGATAACAATTTTAAATTTAATAATTCTCTTTCATTATTAGATATTGAATCTAATGTTACCGAATCTTCAGTATATTCATTTAATGAAGATGATATTGACAATAGTGAAAATAATAATAAAAATGGTACTGAAATATCGTATTTAGAAGAAGAGGAAGAAGAGGAAGATGAAGAAAACGAGGAAGATGAAAATGAGGAAGATGAAGAAGAAGAAGAAAGCATAGATGAAGAAAATATAGATGAAGAAATAGATGAAGAAAGCATAGATGAAGAAAATATAGATGAAGAAATAGATGAAGAAAGCATAGATGAAGAAAATATAGATGAAGAAATAGATGAAGAAATAGATGAAGAAATAGATGAAGAAATAGATGAAGAAAATATAGATGAAGATAATAAAGAAATTTATAAAAGTGAAAGTGAAAATAGTATAGATTTTTCAAGTGACATTAGTATACCAGATAATACCAATATAAATATAAATACTAAAAAGAATAAGACAACGATAATAAATGAAAAAAATTATAATAATAATTCTAAAAATTATAGTGTGAATAATGAAAGTCCGATATCAAAAAAAGCACTTTTTAATAATAACTTAGAAATAGAAACAAAAAATGAAAAAATAAACACATATAAAGAAATGAGATATAATAAAATAATTAACAGAGATAACAATAATGATAATAGAATATGTGATTTAGATAATAACAATAAATATGTATATGAAAAGGATTATAATGATATAGAAAATAAATTATTTAAAACAGAAGACAATAATTATATTATTTCTGAAGTTAATGAATATTCTGAAGAAATTAATGACGAAAATATATATAATTCAAATAATAATGATGATTATAATAAAATTGAAAATACCGAACTATATAAAGTCAGAAATAATAGTAATAATGTTGATATTACGTTATCTGACTCATCCAATTATGTACAAGAAAATGAAAATGATAATTATATAAAAAATAAGGAATACATTAAAATTAAAGAAAATAAAAATATTAATCCTGAAATTAATCATTATGAAACTATTTCTAGTAGTTTAAATATTATTATGAAAGAATTTAATCATATGCCAAAAGAGGATATTATAAAAAAATTAAGAAAGGCGATATATGAGTGTAATCAAATAGAAGAATTACATAAGAATGATTCAAAAAGAATTAATGAACTTATGAGTAATATATCAAATAAATCAGAGGATTATAATGAATTATTTAATAAATATCAAGAATTACTTAAAACAAAGTCCAAAATTAATACTTCAAAAGTGAAAGAAGAAAAATCAAACTCAAACTCTGAATTAGAATTATTACTTGATAAAAATAATCGAGCTAGTAAAGTAAATGAAACAATAGATACAAATACACTGAATGATAAAAATGGATCTTTAGAGAATTTAGAAAAGAAAGTTAAAGAACAAAAAAAAATAATTGATGATTATGAATTCATTATGGAACAAAATAATAAAGAAAAAAAAATCTATATTTCAAATCTTGAAAATGATTTAAATATAACTAATGAAAAATTAAATGAATATAAATTAAAATTTGATGCAAAAAATAAGGAAAATGAGGACTTGTTAAAAATAATTGAGGATATTGAGAAAAAAAGAAAGGAATCAATAGAACAATATGATGTTTTAGATCACGAATTAAAAATGAATCAAAAAAAAATGAAAGAACTTCAAAATGAAAATAATACTCTTGATATTAGCCTAATTGAAGCAAATAAAAATATTTCAAGTTTAAAAAATGAAATTAAGGATTTGGTTGAGAAAAACGATGATATAACAAAAGAACTAATGGAATATCAAGATAATTATGAAGGTTTAAATTCTGAATTAAATGAATATCGTAAGGATAATGAAATTTTAAATAACGAACTTCAAGAATATAAAAAAAGTAATGAATATTTAAATTCTAAACTTCATGACAGTAAAGAATTATTAGATAATGCAATACAAACGGAAGAAAAAAATTTAAACTCACTTGAAGATAATGAAGTATTATTCCAAAGATATAGAGAGAAGTCCATTCCTGAGTTACTTGAAAAATTTAAACATGATCCACCACATAAAATTGAAGAAATATATTGTATGACTAATATTATTATTAGTGAGTTGGAAAGAGACTTAAAATCATCTAAAGATAAACTTCATGAAGAGAAAAACTTAAGAGAAAGTATTAGTATGAAGCAAATTCAAAATATTCAATCTATTAATGAACTGGAACAAAGTCTAAGTGAGATACAAAGTCTCCATAAGGAACAAATGAATATTAATCAACAAAATGAAAACGAAATTAAGAGACTCCTAAAAAAATTATCTTATTCTAATACTCAAATTGAAAGTATTCAAAATAAGCTCTTAGATCAACAAGATAAAATAAATCAACGCACAACGCTCAATGAAAAGACTAAAGATTTAGAACAAAAGAACAAAGATTCACAGATACAAATACAGAAGCTTAATAAAATTATAGAGGATAATCAAAATAAAAATGCATTTATTGAAAGAAAATTTGACGAATTTTTCAAAATGTTTAACGAAAAATTTACCGCTTATATTAAATCAATTTATGAAAATAATTCCAAAGAAACAAAGGGAAAGAATGACAATAGTAATTATCTTGATATAGAGGATATCAAGGTAATTATAAAAGAAAATTCAGAATTAAAACATAAGCTTGAAAAACTTACAAATAATACACTGATTGAAAACTATAATAGAAGTATTCGTGATCTTATTAATAGTCAATCAGATTTCATTGATACAAATATAATCCATTCAATAGATGATTACGATTCCATGTCAAAGGATGATATTATCCAACAACTTACTGTTCTATTAGAGAAATACAAGGATATTAGTGAACAATTTGAAAAAGTACAAGGTTCCTACTCTGATTTAGAAAAAACATATGAGACATTACAAAATACTTCTGACAAGAAAGAAGAAAAATTAGTAGAATATGAACAAGAAAAGACCAAATTAGCAGATCGTATTCAGCATTTAGAAGAAGAAATAATTAAAGAAAGAAATTATACAGCAGATTGTGAACAACTTAAGAATGAAATTATTAATAAGGATAAAGAACTTGAAATATCTCATCAGTATATTAATGAAATGAAATTGACCCTTGAAACTATTACCACTAATTCAAGTGGTATGCAAAAAGAATTAGATGAAAAGAATAATCTTATTGATAATTATATTCAAAAAATCAACCAATTAAATAGTGATATCTTGCATATAACAAACGAAGTTGAAATGAAAGATAGGTCCAATGAAGATATTAGAAATTCCTATGAAAATGAGAAATCTAAAACTATGAAGGATTTAGTAGACCTTAAGAATGCTCATTCTAACATTCTTAAGGAATTAGATGATTTGAAAAAGCAATACAATGAATTACAAGAAAAATACAATAATTCCATTGAAGAAAATAGTAATTCGCTTCTTAGTGCCGAAAAACAAAAATCTGAAATTGAATTAAAAATGAATACTCAAATTAATGAAAATGCTATATTATTAGCTAAGAATGAATCATTAGAAAGTGTCATCAAGAAACAAGAGCAAGATATTGAAGAAATTAATATTAAGAATGATCAACTAAGTGCTAAATATAATGATGAACGCTTAGCTAATGAAAAATTAAATGGTGAAATTAAAAAATTAATGATGGAAATAGAATATGGAGAAAATGAAAGAAAAACCATCTTCAATACTAAAACTCAAATGGATAATGATTACTCTACATTAAGGAGTCAATATGATGTGGTGAATCAAAAATTAAAAGAGTATGAAGAAGAAAACAAGAGAATATCTTGTGATCAGTCCGATATGAAAATTAAAAATGAAGAACTTAATAAAAAGTATAATGATTTAGAAGTCCAATATAAATTAGTAAAGAATTCATTAGATGAAAAGTCTCAAGAAAATGAAAATATAAAGAATTTATTAAATCAAAAGTCTCAAGAAAACGAGAGCCTAAAGTATTCATTAGAAGATTTCATACTTTTAGGAAGAAACGATGATAATGGTGAAAATGAAGACAGTAGTTTAGGAATATCACAAATTAAATCTTTAAATGATTTTGAAAATGCTACAAGTTGCTCTAAATACTTAAGATCAATTTCAAAAAGAATTGAAAAAGAAAGAGAGGATTTAAAGGAACAAATTAATAAAATGCAAATCACCATCAATGATATCACAATAGAAAATAATTTAATTAAACAAGAGTTAGCTGATTCACAAAATCATTTATTACAATTAGAAGAAGAAAACGGTAAAATAAAGAAAGATTCAGAAAACATGTATAATGAAGAAATGGAAAAAAGAGAAAAAGAACATCAAGAATTGAATCAGAGCTATAGTGATTCCATTAATGAAAAGGAGAAAGAAATAAATAGATTAAAAGAAAGTTGCAGAAATTCACAAATGGATATTGAAAAATTGAAAAAAGATATTCAAAGATCAGAATCTGAATTAAAAGAAAGTCAAAAAAGAAATAAGGAAATGGAAATAAGTCTGAATGAATCATTAGAAAGAATTAATATTTTAATGAAGGAAAAATCCCAAAATAAAGATAATGAAGAAGATGAGATGATCGTACAGAAGCAAATGGAAGAAATTGAAAGAAATAAACAAGAAACAATAACTTATAAAAACGAAATAAAGGAATTAAAGCAACAAATAGATACATTATTAGATGAAAAGGATAGATTGGAACAAAAATTAAAATTTGAAATCATTCCTGAAAATGAATTTAATATAATAAAAATGGATGAAAATAAACATAATGAATGTGAAGAACAAATCAAGAATACTAATTTAGAAAATAATGAATTAGTTAAAGATATTCATATAAAATATGAGGCACTAATAAAAGAACATGAAGAATTAACCAATTCCTACAATGAACAATGTAATCAAATTAATTTATTATGGAAATCTCTTTCACCAGTAGAAGAAGAGGTATTAGATAACAATAAAGATCTTTTATCATTAAAAGAATATATTGAAAAGGAATTAACTCAAAAGAAAAATACCTTACAAGAATTTAAGGAAAGTACAGTAAAACAAATTGAAGAAAAATGTAAAGAAAACGAAAAATTAAAGAAAGATATCGATGAAATTAAAGAAGAATATGATGAAAAAGTGAAAAAAATCACCGAACAGCTAAACAAACAAACCGAAGAACTTAAAAAGGTTGAAGATTTACGAGATCAACAAATAAATGAAATGAAGGAGAATTATAATCAAAAAATACAAACTTTACAACATAAAATATCAAACTTAAAGGAAAGTCTTCGAATGGTAAAACAAAATAATAAGCGAGAAAAAAGAGAATTAGAAAATCTTATCTCTAATAAAAATTTAAAACCCTATATACCAAGAAATAGTCGTTCATTATCTCATATTTCATCACAAAGCTTCCAATCTCCATCATCCCATGCTTTATCACAAATTAATTTATCACCATCAAATGTAAATTCTCATTCGTCACCTTTATCAGAAAAAGATCTTGATGATAATAAAGAGAATAATAGTAGTATTATATATAGTAATAGTATTATCAGTGAAAGCAATCATAGTAGTCGTAGTAAATACAACAACAACAGCAATAATAATAATAGTAACACCAACAATAATAACAATAATAATAATAATAATAATAATAATAACAGTGATACACCAGTCAACGGTATCTTATTACATAATGTTAATAATAAGGCAAATAATAATGTTTTACGTTCTTGTCTTTCCGAAATCAATGATAATAGTTTAAGAGAATTATCACTTCAAAAAGTTTATAACAGCTGTTGTAATTTACATCTTCAACCCAACTCCTTAAATAAAAGTTTAAGCAAGGAAATTCATGAAATGAGACAAAGATTAAATTTAAATTCAGAGAGTGACAAAATACATACGAGAAAGCATCTTTTAGAAATGGATAAATATTTACTTGAAAATGATGATTTAATGGAAACTTTTAAAAGTACAGATTTACTAAAGAAAAAACTTTTAGAATTTGAAACTAAATATACCTAAATTGGTCATTTAATAATTATATAATATATTTTGATATATATATTCTTGACTATGTCTTTTATATATATATTCACATATTTATTTTTTTTTAGAGACAAAACTTTTTTATAAATTTATATATTTTTTATTATTTAAGAAGTTATTTTTTCATTTATACATATTTAACTTATATATATTTTGGATTAAGTTATATTTAATATATTAATACTATTATTATCTTTATTTAAATTATTTTTTACTTTTTTTTTTTTTTCATTCATAATTATATTATATTGTAAAAATATATAAATGAATAAAAAACAATATAAATATTAAATATATATATATTAATACGTTAAAATTTATCAATTTTCAATTTAATATTTTAAAACTTAAAACTACATGTGTGAATTATTTGAATTTTATATAAATATATATATATATATTAATTGAAAATAACATAATTTATTTGGTAATTAATTTGGTATTCATGGTATACATATACATAGATATTTTCTTAAAATTATTTTTTTGCTTTTATTATTATTATTATTATTATTATTATTATTATTATTATTATTATTATTATTATTATTATTATTATTATTATTATTATTTTAAATAATTTTTCTTTAAATTTTATATTGTTATCGTTTATTATTATTGTTTTTGTTATTATTTTTTAATTTTTTTTTTTTTTTTTATAAAAAAATATTTTACTTTATATTACATACTATTCTTCTTAAAACTAAATAATTATATTTATTATAAAAAAAAAAAAAAAATTATATATATATATATATATATAACAAAATGATAGTTAAGATTTGTTTATTATTCTTTATTTTCTAGCATAATTATTAACGTATCTCTGTTTATTTTAATATTTTTTATATAATATATATAGGTATATATTTTTAATAATTCATAGAGAAATATATTAGTAATTTTTATTAAATTTCAATATATATATATATATATATATATTATTTTTATTATAATCCAATGAAATTTCAATTTTTACCTTAGCATTTTTAACATATTCATTATAGTTAGTACTATATTCATGACCAATATTTGGTCTAAGAGCATCAGCTGGATTTGGTTCAATAATTAAATTAATTAAAGCTTCTAAAACTATTATTTATAATAATATTATAATAATATAAAAATATTAAGATTATTTGCTTAAAATTAAATTGTATATCTCAATATAAAGCAATATATAAAATATATATAGTACCTTGAGTAATTTTAACAGTTGGCTTCCAAGCTATTATTTATCAACAATTAAAATTGTATTAATAAAAAAGAAATAATAAAATAATTCAATTAAAAAAAAATTATAAAATAAAAACTTACTATCAGATTTTAAAATACCCATACAAATGGAACCATCATCATCAACATTTGGATGGTAAATCTTTGTGATAATTTTTAACTTTATTTATTTAATTATATTTAATTATTAAGATTATTAATTTTAATTATTTTTAAATAGATGTTTATAATAATTTATTTAAAGATTTTACAATTGGAGGTTTAAATGGATATTCTTGTGGAAAAGTTATTTGAATTTTAAAGACACCACCTTCAAATGGACTATTATATTTTTTATATTTAATATTTAAATAATTAGATATTTTGGATATAATTATTTATTTATTAATTTATTTATTTATTAATTTATTTATTTATTAATTTATTTATTTATTTATTTATTTATAAATAATACCTATTAGTCTTTAAAAAAGTGAATTATTAAATTATAATATATATAAATATATAATTTTTTTTTTTAATATTATATATATATAAAATAATATTAGTTTCCCTAAATCATATTGTGAAATTATCTTAAGATAAAATATTGAATATAATTTTAAAATAAAATTTACCGGTCCAAACATTGTTCCATCCCATATATATAAATTATCTTCATGAGGAGCAATGGAAATCAAATCTACCGGTTTTTTTTGTATTTGCATATATTCCTACATTATTATTGTTGTTGTTATTGTTATTATTTTGAGTAATTATCCAGTAAATAAATTTTACGAATAAAAATTATTAATATTTATATATATTATATTCTTATTATTTTAATTGATTATTAATTTTAATACCTTTCTAATTCTGTTAGTAGCCATTTTATATTAATTTTAAACTAGTTTAAGTCTCTAATAATTAATAATTATTATTACTATTATTATTATTATTATTTTCGGATTAATATTTATAATAAATAAAATAAAACAATAAAACAAGATTAATTATCACCTTTAAAAATATAATAAATTTTCATTAATCTTATACAATTAATTCTTATTAAATATTTATAAATCTTTTTATACTATGTTTACCTTTTTTATATTAATAATTTTTTTAGATACAAAATTTATTTTTATTTTTTATTTTTATTTTTTTTTTTTTTTTTGTTTTATTAATTAATTGTAATAATACTTATATTTGAAATAGCAAATATAAATTATTTTTTCCTATTTTTTGCTAATAAAAAAAAAAAAAAAAAAAAAAAAAAAAAAAAAAAAAAAAAAAGATACTTTTTTGTTATTTTATAGTAATTAAATAAATTTAATATAAGTTGGAAAACAAAATAATATCAATCTAGATTATCACAGAATTACTAATAATTAATAATTTATGGTTAATTAATTAATTAGTAATAAACAATTATTATATATAATTTTGAATTTTCTTTATTCTTTAATATTCTTTTTTTTTTTTTTTTTAAATATATTAAAATTTTATCAATAATACATATTTCTTTTAAATTTTATTTATTTATTCATTTATTTAATATTTATTTAATATTTATTTAATATTTATATTTATTATTTACTTAATATTTATTATTTACTTAATATTTATTTATTATTTATAATTTTATTTATTAATATAAATAGATATATAATAAAATATATTTTAAATACAATTTAATAAATTGTATTTTATAATTATTTAAAAAAAATTAAATCAACATTTTAATTAAAATTCAAAGGTTAAAGTAAATATTAAAATTGATTTTCTGTATAAACAAGAATATTGTTTCTTGAATTTTTTTTTTTTTTAAATAACAGTTTTATTTATTGATTTAATGATAATTTTAGTAAATAATTATTAAGAATTTAATATTTATTTTTTTTACTTTCTTCAAATTAATGACCAAATATTAAAATTAAATATTAAAAACTATATATATATATTTTAAATAAATAAAATTTTAAAAAAATTTTAAATATAAATATATATATATCAATAAAAAAAAATAAAATATAAATGGATCTCTAAATTATTATAAACTCCTTTTTTTTTTTTTTAGAAGTTTAATAATTATGTTGTTAAATATTTTATTATTAAATTGTATTAACATAAATATGTTTTTTTTTTTTTTTTTTTTTTTACTGTAAAATATATATATATATAAAAAAAAAAAAAAAAAAGATTATAGTTCAGTCATAAATTATTAAAAAATCTACAAAAACTAAAGTATTATAAAAAAAAGTACCTAATAAAATGAATTTAATATATATATATATATATATATATTTTTTTTTTAATTTTTTTTTATAATATATTTGAATATTCTAAAATTTAGATATTAATGATATCCACATTGAATATTAATATATATATATATATTTATATATTTTATAATTTTTTTTTTTAATAAAGCAAATAATAATTAATCCAGTTATTAGAAATTAAAAATATAAAGTTGTGAAGTGAATTATATAAATATATTTTATTTAATTTTGACAGGGTGATCAAATAGATATAAAATATTTAAATTTAATTTTCATTTGATTATTAAATCTTGGAAGTACTTTTACAGAAATTTCCAAAAGCAAAAAAAAAAAAAAAAAAAAAAAAAAAAAAAAATTTCATTAAGTAGGTATTTTTAATAAAAATTTATATATGTAACAATAAAATATTGAATTAATATTATGTACCATATCAAGCATATTCAAATTTTATTATAGATTATTTGTTTTAAAATAAGTTATTTAATATATTTTATACGTTTTTTTTTTTTTTTTTAAAAAAAAAAAAAAAAAAATTAATTATCTTTAATCTAATAAATATTAATAGGATATAACTTAACGACATTATTTTATAAGAATATATTTAAAAATCAGTAAATAATAAGTATTATGAAAAAGTACACATTGTATGAAAAAGTACACTATATGTTGTAATAAAATTATATATTTTTGTGTAAAATATATGTTTAATAACAAATTAACAATTATTTTATATAATCAATGTATAAAATTATATTTTTACAATTTTAATAAACTATTAAGATATATTTATTGATATATCTTTTCTCTATAAATTAAAATTTTTTTTATATTTTAAAACTTTCAAAACTAGTTTTCCATTTTTTTTTTAAAGTAAGATAAATAAAAACATTAACTAAATATAAAATTATGAAGAGATCAATATAAAAATTCTTCAGTAATTTTTTTCTTAACCTTAAAATTTTAATCAAAAATGAAATATGAAAATAATAATAATATATTATTATAATATATATATATTGAGATTGTAACACAAAATTAATATATATATATTAATTTTTTTATCATTTTATTTTCTATAAAAAAAAATTGTCAAAATAATAATATTATATTTATTATGATTATAATTTTATTATTATTATTATTTTTTTATTATAAGATAAATATAAATATAATTTATTTTATATAATTTTATTAATTTTATTAATTATAATTAAAACATACTTTATATAATATTTCATGTAACTTAAAACATATATACTTATTAAGAATAAATAAATATAAATATAAATATCTTATTTTTAAATAATATCATATTTAATAAATCTTTACTCTTTTATTCTATATTCTATATTATTATAATTATTATTATTATTAATATTAAATCTTTGTTCTAATAATAATATTAATAATAAATAAATAAATAAAAATATATGAATAAAAATAAATAAAATATTTTTATATAAAAATATATTCAATATGTATAATAAATATATTTTTAATAAAATACAAATGTCTATTTATCATATTGCTTCCTTATGATTTTCTTTTTCTAACTGTCTGCTTCTCATTTTTTAAAATGCCTAAATATTTATTAGTTCATCTATTTATTATGATATATTAATAAAATTGAAATAATTTTATTTTGTATTCATAATCTTTTTTTTTTAAAAAAAAATATCATTGAAAATTAATTAATTAAAAAAATGATAATATTAAACCCAAAGTAAGTATAAAGGTACTACCAATTCTTAGGGAAGTAGCGTCATTTATACTATATTGTTTAGTACATTCCTTTGATTTTAAATACTCAACCCAGTTATTTACATTTTCATCAATATCTTGATCGATTTCTCCTTCAGTAGAAGCAAAAGATTCCACTTGTTTTGTTTCATTTAAAAGAACAGGTAAGGAATCAATCATAATTTCATTACATTTTTTTGATATGCAACTTCTACGAATAGCCTTTTTAGCTTCAGTATGATTTCTATTATGTTCAATAAAGATTTCTGCAACAGGACATAAGCTACCTTCTTCATCTGAATTACAAATAATTTTCATTTCAACTTTTCTCATCTCAATAGCAGTTTCACTGAATATTTCATTTATAAGAGAAGAATTTTTACAATTTGGAATATGAGATATTGGGTCTTCTAAAACTTTTTGACACTCTTCAGAATTAAATACATTGCATAAGCTTTTGAAATTTTCTCTAGTAAGCTTAGTTAAACCTACACAATCATAATTTTCTTGAATTTTTTTTAAATCATTTGAACATTGTTCAGGTAAATCAGAAAAAGCATTTTGATTAATATTAATTTTAACATCCCTTTTAAAATTTTTACCAACTACACTATATGAAAATACTGAGGTAATAGTGATTATAGCTAAAAAAATTGTATAGAATTTCATGTTGATATTACTAATGAATTATTTAAAATTAAAAATGGTATATGAAAGTCAAATTAAATTAAATTAAATTAAATTAAATTAAATTAAATTAAATTAAATTAAATTAAATTAAATTAAATGAAAAGAAATTTTATATAAAAATAAAATTGAATTTAATTTCTTAAATAAAATATCTAAAGACTAATAACTATAATTTACTTTATTTTATCTTATTTAGTTCAATTAATAAACAAAAGAAATTTTTATTATTAGTAGTATTTTTTATTTTTATCTATTTTTTTTCTTTTTTTTATTTTGATAAAAATTAAATAACAAAAAAGAAATAAAAAAAACAAAAAAAAAAAAAAAAAAAAAGACGGCTTTACATATATATTGATATTTTTTATTATAATTATTTTATAATAAAATGAAATATTGAACAAAAAAAAATGTATTAAACATATCCTTTTATGTTAACTTTTTCCATTTTTATCTGTATATTAAATACTATAAGAGTCAATTTAAATTAAAAGTAAAATAAAATTGATTTATTATATTGAAATATATTGAAATAAATAAATTTCATATTAGAATAATATATTAGAGTATACAATAATAAATTAGAATATAAATGTTATTTGTTATTTTCTATCTTTTATTTTTGATGAACTTAATTTCTGTAACAATTTTTTACATAAATAATTTTAATATAGTATATTGTAATATAATATATGATTAACAATATATAAAAATTTTATTAAATATAACATCCATTTATAATAAATATAAAATACTTTTTGTAGTACATACATCAAATAATTAATAAATAATTATATAACTCTTAAAAGAAGAAATACAGTAACAACAACAACAACAACAACAACAACAACAATAATAATAATAATAATAATAATAATAATAATAATAATAATAATAATAATAATAATAATAATAATAATAATAATAATAATAATAATAATAATAATAATAATAATAATAATAATAATAATAATAATAATAATAATAATAATAATAATAATAATAATAATAATAATAATAATAATAATAATAATAATAATAATAATAATAATAATAATAATAATACTAATAATAATAATAATTGTTAAGAGTCAGGAATTTATGACTTTTATTTTTGTCAATTTTATTAAGAGTTACTAACATTTAATTAAAAATTAAATGTTATAATATTAATTCACTGTGGCTTTATGTTAATTATTATATTTTATTACATTAATCATTAATCTCATATTCACATATTATAACATCATATACACATATTTTAGCATTCCCTCTTAGACCTAGTAATTCTATAATGAATAAATTGGTTTATAGGTAAATATGTGTATATAAAATTATTCTATTATATAATGTTAATTTGTCATTATTAAATCATTAGTTATTTCTATTCTAAATTAACTTTTATTTTTCATGAATAAAATAATTTTTACATTATATTAATTCTTTAATTCCATTTAAATATTGTTAAAATAATTTTTTAAATATATTTATAATCTAATAATTTCCCCTAAAACTAAGTAATTAATATTATTACATCATTAATATTGCATGTATCTAAGACATTTCTTATAATATATAGTTTATGGTTTATATACCATTATACCATTTATATGATGAAAACCTTTCTCTTGAAGGGTGATATTATACTATTTTAATTTGTACAAATACTTCTTATCCATTGGTTTTTGCATTTCTTTCAATTATAATCCACTTTTAATATTAGGCTCACTTTTATATATTTTCCTTTGTAGTTTTAGCTATAACTTTTAAAAATAAATTGTTAATTAAATATTGGTGAACTTGATAAATCATAATCTTGGTGTATTAAAATTGATTACATTTATAACTAATTACATTATTCTAGCCATTGAATTTTATTAGTAAATAATGTAAATTATTTTATAATTTATTAAGATTCAACAATATTACAGTTAATTTCTTATTGTAGGCCAATTTTTGCTAATTTTCTCTATTTAGTCTATTTTTATTCGTTTACAAAATAAGTATGATTCCTAAATAATCATCATAAAGAGTTACTTAAGTAACTTTCTTATAAATATTTTATGTTCTTTATTTTATAATGTCTATTTCCTCCATAAAATTCAAATTTCTAAAAGAATTTTATATATTTGAAATTTCTCATCATATAAATATTAATAAGAGAAGTTTAATAACAATAACTTTTTGAATATTTTACCATCAATAAGTATAGTTTTTTAAATGGATTAAACGTCATCTATTTGTATATACTAATGGTTATATTTAATATTTTATTATACCTTTCGTCCCGAAGGTTTGTATTGTGATTATATTAAATTAGTTATTATCATAAACCCATTTCACTCTAGGTTTAATAATATTATTATTATTAGAATGCACCCATTTCATGCTAGAAATTACCTTTCTATTATATTTCCCCTGAATATCCCAAATATTCAAGATAAATATAATTGAATGGTAAATAAAAATAAGTTTTATTTGTATAAATATATTTTAAAATAATTATCTTTTAAATAATATAATTTATGTTTAACAGAAACCATTGTTTATTATATGACTGCTTAAATCTTTGTAATCAATGCATATTATTAAATTTTGTTTTGTACATTCATGAGGTAGAAATAATTTATCATAAAGTAGATTCCTTTATGCATAAACATAGTACATTATTATTAATAGTTTAGAGTTTTATTTGTTAAAATATCAAATTATAATTTCAATTAAGATACTCTATAGGAATATGAAAATATAAAATTTGTTCTTATATATGCTTAAGTGTATTTTTCTCTATTAAATTGATATTTTTATATTTTTGGTGTTTCATTTTTTAATTTTACTTGAGATATCTTCTATCAAGTATTTTATATTTTTACGTGTTTCTCCAATTTTTTAATCTTGATCATTTCATATACTAGATCAGTTTTATTAAGCCTACCTTAAATTAACAAAATAAGTAACTTTAATCATAATTTAAAATTCTAATTCATTTTTCTTTTAAATAATATTATGTTCGGCAAAACGATTATTTTGCTAAGTATCTTTTTAAGAGTCAGGAATTTATTATTTATAATTACTTCAACTTTATTAATATATTATATGATAAAGAGTTACAAGAACTTACTGTCTTTCCAGTTTTTATCCAGGTGGTTAGTACATGGGACTAATATGCATATGTTTTGGATTGTGTCTAAAAAAAAAAAAAAAACTGTTAAAAAAATACTTTTATATTAATAAATTGTGGCTTATATATTACTGATATTATATTATATTTTATTACATTAATTGCATATTTACAAATTTTAATAAATAAAAATTGAAAATACATTTATATTTAATATTTATATTGAATATGGATGCTATATAAAACATTGTCATCATAAATATATTAATATATATAATTTTTTTGATTGATCTTTAAATATTTAATTAAATATTTTTAATAAATAATAATGAATGTATTAACTTATTTTATATAAAATTTAAAATTTACTTAAAAAAAAAAAAAAAAAAAAAAAAAATAGAATAAAATTATATTGTTTTTTCTTTTACATTTTTTCCTTTTTATTTTTCCCTTTTTTTTTTATATTTTAAAATAAAAAATTATAAAATTAAGTTCAATATTTTAATTAATTAATTAATTTGAATAAATATTATACAGAAGTTACATAATTAATTATTTAAATATGAATTTATTTGACAATGGATAATTTTTATTATAATTTTTTTTTTTTTTAATTTATAAATTAATAATAATAATCCGTGTCCTTTTTAGATTAAAATTAAAATACTTAATATTGAATATTCTATAAAGAAAGATGTTTCTTAATTAAATAACTTAATTATAAATTTATATAATATTAGTTGAGGTATTAAAAAAGAAATAAAAAAGCTAAAGAAAATTATAATAATCAAGGAAAGAGAATTATTATATGTAAAAATGTATTTATAATATTAATATTAAAACTATAATTAAAAAAATTTTTCTCTACATATTACTTTAAAAAAACTCTATAGAATTATATGATATAAAGGAAAAAAAAAAGCACTCTAGGTATCAATTAGGATAAATTTAATTATATATTAATTTAATTATATTAAATTAATGCAAAATAACTTATAATTAAAAAGAAATTTTTTTAAAAATATAATATTAGTTGAGGTATTAAAAAAGAAATAAAAAAGCTAAAGAAAATTATAATAATAAAGGAAAGAGAATTATTATATGTAAAAATGTATTTATAATATTAATATTAAAACTATAATTAAAAAAATTTTTCTCTACATATTATTTTAAAAAAACTCTATAGAATTATATGATATAAAGGAAAAAAAAAAAAAAAAAGCACTCTAGGTATCAATTAGGATAAACTTAATTATATATTAATTTAATTATATTAAATTAATGCAAAATAACTTATAATTAAAAAGAAAATTTTTTAAAAATAATCTTTTTTTTTTTATTTTTTTTTTTATTTTTATTTACTTACTTTACTTAATTTTTAATTATTACTATATAATAATATAAAAAATTATATTTACATACTAATAGAACTATCATAAAAGTATTTAAATTTATCTTTATAGTGAGAGATATAACATCAATAGGAAAATAGTATATACTTTCTAATCTTTAAAAATTATACTAAATAAGAATAAGAAAGTAATAACATATAATTTATGATTTTAATAATTTAATTATCAATTTGTATAAAATATTTTAAAATAATGAATAATTGTATTAATGCAACTCTAATAACTATATATATATTTTGTACTTATATTTAATATATCCCAATTATAGTATGTAGTATATAGTATGTTTTGTATTTTCATATACTGTTTAAACCAATAAAACGTATTCAACTTTTTTTTTTTTTTTACTTTTATATATAATATCAAATAATATCATTTGAACTTAATATATATTATTCAACTATTTATATTTTTATCATATATATATATATTTAAAAATTATAAAAAGTGATATATTAAATATTTTTTTTAATTAATAATTAGTATGATTAATTTTTTTTTTTTTTTTTTAAGTTTTATTTTGATATAATTATTATTATTATTATTATTATTATCATTTAAAGATAAATTCCCAAAGCTTCATATGAAAACTAAAGTTTTATTATAATTTTTTTTTAAAAAAAATTTTTTTTTTTTTCATCATACAGTTAATATTACTAGTATACTACTAAGAATGATAAATAAGGATTAAAAATCTTTTCATATTATAAAGTTTTAAGTAATATAAAATGTATATGTAGTAATTATATAATAATTATGAAATATTAATTTAAAATGGAAAAATATATATATATTTATTTACATATTTAATTAAATACTCCATAGTTTTTTATTGCAAAAATATTAGTTTTTAGTTAATAATTAGTATATAAATATTATATGCATTTATTTCAAAAAATTGATTGATTGATTATAATTATTTTATTTAATAAAATTTTTGTATAGTATATTTAAATTTTAATTCATTATATATACATATATATATAACATTCTATCTTTTAATATTAGTTGATAATTACTAATAATTAATAATTATAATTCTTAAAAAATGAATTAATTTATATGGGAGTGCTACATTTCGGAACGTGGCTTTATATAAAAAGTGAAGTACTTAATAAATTGCTTAGGTAAATGTGGCTTAAATTTTATTAAACAAATAAAAGCATATTTTAATATTTAATATTATTTTTTAATAATAATAATAAAATAATGTTTAATTTTAAAGATATATTTTAATATTTTTTGTTATATCATCATATACAAAATAATTATTTAGAACAAAAAAATTGATAAAATACAACTTATCATAAAAAAAAAAAAAATAAAAATAAAATTATATATTAAATTAATCAGTATATAAGCATATTTTTAACATAAATGTTTTACTATATCGATTCAATCGGTTAGAACAATATAGGTTACTGTGGTGGCGGATGGGTTCAAATCACTTAATGACACCAAATAAGCATTGAGGTTTTCTATCCGGTATCATGTAATCATAGTGGTATTAAAAGGTTTTTCTCATGGCTGCTTATTCACTCAATCCTGATTAGGCTACGACCTAATCATAGGCCTTGATGATATCTTCGAAATTATAACACACCAAGGATTACATCCATTGGGAGAATATATGGTTCCAGTCCCTTGTTCAGATGTTTGTGGTCAATGGAAATATATATATGAATGTATAGGGAATTCAGCTCCGAGCGGACTTGTAACGACGAGTTGCAAGTAGTGACGCTGTACTAGTATGCCAAATATCATCACACCTACAGTAATAACTGTAATAATTGTTGGGGTACCCATTATGTGTGTGTTTCTCTCGATATATATACATATTTTTAACATAAATAATGTAGTATTATTGCATTTTTTAAAATATGAATAATATATTTAGGAAATTAATGAACAAACTTTAAGTATTCTTATTCCTTTGCATTTTTTAATTATGAATATACGTATTTAGGAAATAAATTAACAAATTTTAAGTTTTTTTTTTTTTTTTTTTTTTGATATTTATTAATTTTTTTTTTTTAGTATATATGTTATTTAATTTTATTTTATGAATGAATTGGTATATGTATATTCTAGTTTTATTAATTAATATAATAAGAAATACAAAACAAAACAAAAACAAAAGCAAACATGCAAACAAAAAAATAAACAATTAAAATATTATTTATTTATTTTTTACAATATATTATATATTTATTTTATGTCATTTCTTTTCTTTTTTCTTACCTGCATTTATTTATTATTTTTTTTTTTTTTTTTTAATATATATGATATTTTATTAATTTTATCTTTTACTAATCATATAGTTATTACTACTTAAGTAATTATAAAGTTAATTTAATAATAATAATAATAATAATACATACAATAAACTATAATTATATTTATCAAAAAAAAAAAAAAAAACATAGATAAAAATTTTATAAATTGTTTCAATTATATTATCCTTATTTATTTTATTTTATTTTATTTTATTTTTTTATTTATTTATTTATTTTTTTTTTTTTTTTAACTTTATCTTTTATTAATTGTAGATTATTAATTGTAGATATACAATTTTATTATCTTTTATTAATTGTATATATAAAATTTTATTATCTTTTATTAATTGTAGATATATAATTTTATATTATTTTTAGTAATAAATATTTAAAATAAAATTATTTATTATGCTATTTTAAAAACTTGTTTTGAAAGAATATGTTTTTTTTTTTTTTTTTTTTTTTTGTTGTTGTTGGTTGTTGTTGAAAATTAATAATTAATATTGTATTATATAATATATATTTGTTAATATTTTCTTTTCAAAATTTTATTAATAATTAAATTATAACTATATAATAATAATCTATTTTATATATTTTATATACTATTATTTACTATATCATTTATAAATAAATATATATATATATAATATTTATAATATTAATAATAATAATATTCATATTCATAATAATAATATAAATAATATGCCTATAGTAAATAATTTTGCATAATTTATATTTAATGAAAGTGCTCCAGATTTTGCATTATCAACAATTTGAGTTATACATTTTTCGGAATTTAAATTTGACAATAGCGCTAAAAATACCTTTTTGGTGTTTGCTAAGTTATTACTATTAGAAATAGATAAACTTCCTATATCATCTATATTATCCAATGTTGCTTCTACCATATATGACAAAGATTCTATACATTTTTTTGATTTGCATGTCAAATTAATAGCATTAGTATCAATGACTTTATTGTTTAATGATGCTTCTGCTGCTGGGCATAAGTTGCCATTATCATCTTTTGTACACATCAATGAAATGGAAGCCATATTAACTTTCATCATTGGTGTACTAAGAACATCAACTATTGTTTTGTCATTTTTACAATTTGGAAGATATGATATAGGATTTTTAAAAAAATCTTGACATTTTCTTGAATTCAAAACCGAACATAAATAATCATAATTTGAATTGATAAATTTAATATCTGAACATTCTTTATATTCACTTGATCTATTTAAGTCATTGCGACATTCCATCGATACATCTAATGTATTTCTGTTAACATTAACATTTACTCTTTTTTCTATAATCTTAGTATCTTCATCTCGCCTTACAAAATTCCTGTTTATGGTAGATGAAAATGTTAAAGATATTGAAAACAATTCTATTAAAAATATAATAAATTTCATTCGTACAAGCATTAATATAAATATATAAAACTTTTTTCTTTCATCATTTATTATTTTATTTAATTTCTTTTTATAATAATTTTCATTATTACTTATTTTCTAAATGACATATTCTATTTTATGTTTGTTTTTTTTTACTTTTTTTTTTTTTTTTAAAAAAAATTTTTTTATTCCTTTTTTTTTTATTTTTTATTTTTATTTCTATTTTTTATAAATAATCTATTTATTTACATTTGCCTATTTATTTTTTTATATTTATCTATATATTTTTTTATATTTATCTATTTATTTACTATTTATTTTAATTAATTTTTTTTTTAGAAGAAATAAAAAATTGTGTAATAAAAGTTTATTGTTTTTTTTTTTTTATTATAAATTATTAATATTAATTTTATTAAGGTAATGTTACATTTTATATATTATCCACACTATTGTATCATAAAGAATTATAATATATTACATACTACAATATACTACAAATATAGTTTGAATGTATCTAAAATATTATAATATTTATAGTTTTAATTCTTTAAAAAAATTAAAAAATAAATTAAAATTATTTAAATCATTATTATAACTGAGTTTGATACTAAACACAAATAAAAACCTTAATAAATATAAAAATATAAAAATATTAATAATTATGTTTAAGAGAAATCAATCAAAAAATTTTAATTATGGATTAATAAAATGACAAATATGATATCACAGTACAACATAAAACTATGAAAAACAATAAGTTAATATTTATTTTATTACTTATATTTTAGGGGATCGTACATTTCGTAATGTGGCTTTTAAGTATTTTAAAAATAAAGTCATACATTTTAAGATGTTCTATACAATATGCTTTTTAATTAAATATTATTAAATAACTATTTCAAAAGAAATAATAATATATTCTATTAATAAAAATTATAAAAAACTATTTTTACAATTGAATTGAATATTAATAAATTATATATAAAAAAAAGAATATTTATTATTTATTTAATTATATTTATTTAGTTATTATATATTTAATTATTATATATTTAAATATTATATATTAAATTATTATATATTTAATTATTATTTATTTAATTTTTAAAAAAAACAAGCCACATACAAAAAATACGCCACATTGTGAAATGAACTAGATTCTATATTTTCTTATGATATTGAGTAACAATTTATTATTTTTTTTATATAACTGTAATAAAATTAATATTTCGTATTTTTAAATGTAAATAACTTTATAATTAGTAATTATTAAATAAAAGAATTATTACTATAAAAGAAATTAATGAGTAATTTAAGAACAATTTAAAAATATTAAATATTATTTTGATAAATAGTTTAGTAATTAATATAAAGAAATTAGATAGGTTTAACAAATTTTAAATTAAAGAAGGAATATAAATAACTGTAAAATTTTAAACTGAAAAATATTAAAAAATTATCATCAAAAATAAAAAGAAATTAATGAAATAATTATTATTTTAATTTATATTTTAAATTTTTATTATATTAAATATGTTTTTTTTTTTTTTTTTTTTTTTTCGAAAAAGCAATGGGAATATTAAGATAGTCACACACTTCCATAAAGGCAGAATAGTCCCTACTGGACGATCTTATTGAGTGTTTCAGCATTGGTGCTTTGACATACCTACCATTGCTGAGATTTTTTCTAGTATTTCTTCATCCATAAAAGCGTCTTGTGAGGAAAACCTCGAAAATAGTCATAGGGATCGAACTAGGTGCCTTATGTATACTAGCCCATGAGCTAACAACCATGACAGAACCTGATTCGATTATATATTAAGTAAATTTTTAACTTTAAACCAATATTAATTATAATATTTTAATCTTGAGTGTTTTATTAATATTATAACCCAAAAATAATAATTGTTATGAACCATAACAATTTATACAATTAATAAATTAATGATTATATAATCTTTTTCTTGTAAAGAGTTTAAAAATAATAAAAATGAATACTTTATTTTATTTAATTGTATTACCTGATTAATCAATATTATTTTATAATATATAACATGAATATAATTTAATATAATAAAAACAAACATTGAAAAAGGCAAAGAATAAATAAAAAGAAAAAGTATTCTTTATATAATACTCTTTAATTATAAATTATTTTTAAATAATAACTAATTATTTAGTTAAATATTATAAAAGTTTAATATAAATAATAAAAGTTTTTAATAATAATTATAACATATAAAATTATATAAAGAATATTATAAAATAAAATAAATAAAATTTATTTACATTAACATAAAATATATATTTTATGTTTACTCATTTTTTATCTTGTTACATTAATCATACTCATAAATCAGTGATATGATATAAAACAAATATGTGTAGTAACATATTTGTATATTTAATAATAATTATTAAATATTAAATTTATATCTTTTCTTAATAATTATTTTTATAATATATTATTAATTATTTATTTTTATATTATAATTACTATTATAATATATATTAAATTATATATTATTATATAACATATTGGATTATTTATTTATTTTATAATATATTAAATTATATATTTATTTCATATTTATATATTATTATATTAGAATATAATAATATCCTTATATTTAACTTTAATAGAACTTAAATAATCTTATTTTATATTATATTACATAATATATTATTATATATATTATTTTATATTTATTTTATATTACACATTATTTTATTTTATATTATTATATTATATATTATATTTCAATATATAGTATACATTTATTTTTAAATATTTATATTATATTCTTATATATGTAATTTCATATTATATATTTAAATGTATTTTATATTATTTAATTTAATAATTTTAAAATGTAATTTCCTAATAATAACCAATTTCTAAGATGATAATTTTTAGAGGGTTTTTTTTTTAATTATTTTAGGAATAAGTAATAATAAAATCAATAAAATATAACTATACTACTAAAAATTAATAGCACATAAAAGTCCCGTATATCAGATAATTAATCAAATGATTAATTAATGATTTATTAATTTGTTTTTATGTTATTTAATAACAAAATTATTTATTAATAATTAAGGTTTTTACTTTCATTTCATATCTTATATAGCAATATACTGATGATATAAAAAATTCAAACCTTAATGAATATATTTTGTTATCCAAACATAAATTAATGTCATAAATCTAATGATTTTATAATGTTCGAAATAAGTGGCTTGATTTCTAAATATTAATTATTGTTTTAATTTATAAAATAAGAATATTATATTTTTAAAGAAGATAATATTTCAATTATTTTATAATTGTCTTTTATAATTTTTAATAATTTCTTTTAAATAATAATAATTTATTTATGATACTTCAAAAAACTCACCGAATATTTTATTTTAATCAGAATAATTAAATAAATATTTATAATCAAATAACATAAACATAAAATGTTTTTTTTTTTATTTTTTTTTTTTATTATTATTAAACGATTTTGCTTTATAAAATCATTTTAATTTTTATATATCAAATTGATTTTAAATTATTATATAAATAATATAATTTTAAAATTTTTTATTAAATTACAACCATAATTCTTTTTTTGAATTAATTTTTTTTTAAATTAAAATTTTTTATTAAATTACAACCATAATTCTTTTTTTGAATTAATTTTTTTTTAAATCATTAGTATAAAGTGTCTTAATATAAATAAATAATAAAATAAATAAATAATAAAATAAATAAATAATAAAATAAATAAATAAATAATAAAATAAATAAATAATAAAATAAATAAATAAATAATAAGATAAATAAATAATAAAATAAATAATAAAATAAATAAATAATAAAATAAAAAAATAATAATAAAATAAATAAATAATTAATTTGTTATATATAAATAAATAAAAATTATAAATAATAAATAATTAAATAGATATTTTTTATTTTATTATTTTATTAACTAATATTTAAAATTGGATATACAATAAAATAAAATATTTTTATATTTTTATTTAAATTAAATCAATTTTGAATTTGAAAATTAGAAGTTTTTAAAATAATTAATCAATACAATAAAGTTCAATCAAAAACCATTTAGTTTTTTTCTTTTTATTTATTAATTATTTAATAATTTTATTAATATATTGTGTTTTTCAAATATATAAATAACTTTTTTTTTTTTACTAAATTATTTATTAATATTTTTTTTTTATTAAAAATATTTATTAATATTTATTAAATATTAAAATATTTTTATTAAAATTTTTTAATTAAAATTATATCTAAAGTTATTATCCTTTACATCTTTTAAATTATTAATACTTATGTTTTAAATATATATAATTTGAAAAATTAGAGAATGTTTAAAATGTGTGACAAAATATTTTATTTTTTAAAGTTTATATTCTTATATATGTTAATTATTATATATTTATATAATTTATTTATATATATATATTTTTTTTTAAAAATTATTTTTAATTTATTTATTTATTATAGTTTTCATTATTTATTTATTTAATTATTTATATTAAAAAAATTCCACAAATGTATTATTTAAATGTTTTATATTACTTTTTTACAATAACATCAACATGTTGTAAAAAAACTTTTTTTATTATTAATGATAGATGATTAAAATTTATATCTGAATGACACTGATACGATGGAATCTATAATTTGAATAATTTCCAGTATATCTACTAATAAATAAATAAAAGGTTATTTATTTTTTAGGGTTAAATTAACCGATGGTTAGTTTAAAACATTTTTTTTTATTTATTATAGTTATTAATTAAATACTTGAATATGTTTTTTTTTTTAAAGTATTATAATAATAATAGTATTAATAAGATTTATTTTAAAAGAAAAAAATATACTTACGATATGACTAGTTGAACCAGTTTCTATCCTGTTTGTTAGTCCGCGGACTATCATACATAAAGCTCCTGGTTTGACCACGTCCTTTGACCATTTTCCGGTTTTTCCTGAACAAAAGGTTTTATGGTAGATGGTGGTTAGGGCTTTTGTTTACAGGTAAGTATATCCCCCTCCCCTTATATATAATATTCTTAAATTCCGGAGTAATATAGACTAGATACTGTCCTAACAGTGGGCTTGAGAGGGTTGCGCTAGTAACTGTCATTAATACACTTACGAGGGAATTCCTAGCATATGGGTTCATATGCACGTAGCTAAACTACGAAATAATCAATCTGCTAGCTAAATACTATTACCAAGTGGGCTAACACGTGACTCATTGGGTTAGGTTGCTCTAGCCTCGCTTCTAGGGAGTTAGGGGGAGAGTTGCATTTCGCCAAGTGGCGTAGTATTAAAATGTTGCAATTCCCCAAGTTGCATTTCCCCAAGTTGCTTTTCGCCAGGTTGCATTTCGACAAGTAGAGTATTGATATAAATAAAGAATAAATAAATAAATATTAATTCAAAATATATTTTTTTTTAAAATTGTTTTTATGCAATATTAATGATAATTAATTTTATTTATTGATTTATTTATTTATTTAATAATTCTCAATTTGGCGAAATGCAACTTGGCGAAATGCCACATTTTTTTAATACGCCACATGCTTTCAAAAAAATTGGCGAAACGCAACCTGGCGAAATGCCCCACACCCGGAGTTAGGTACCGAAAAAGCATTCCAAGAAAAATCGTGCTAGAAAATCTTAGCAATAATATATATGGTTAGAGCACCAATGCTGAATAAAACAGTAAGGCTGTCCAGTAGGGACTATATCCACAAAGTGTTGTGACTACCTTAATATTACCATGTCTTGAGGGGGGCATAGGGCGGTTCACATCGGAAATAAAAAAAAAAATTTATGATATGTCTAAGACATGAAGTGAATGTAAATAAAAAAATATAATACTATTATTTACATGAAAATAATTTTTTTTTAAGTTTTAAATTAATAATAGTCATTAATTAATTTTATGGATTAACCATCGGAATTAATTCCATTCCATTAATTATTAATAATGATAATATTAATTATATTATTTTATAAAACTACATAATGTAATTTTTTTACGTGGTATACAATTTTTAATTAATCTTAATTTGATTATATTAATTTTTTATTTATATAATAATATGAATAAAAAATTTTTATAAAAACCTAAAAGTATTTCTTTTTAAAAAATATTAGTATTTTATTTTATATTAATTATTAGAGATAAGTATTATATAATAGTCATTAATTAATTTTATGGGTTAACCATCGGAATTAATCCCATTGCATTAATTATTAATAATGATAATATTAATTATATTATTTTATAAAACTACATAATGTAATTTTTTTACGTTATATACAATTTTTAATTAATCTTAATTTGATTATATTAATTTTTTATTTTTATAATAATATGAATAAAAAATTTTTATATAAAAACCTAAAAGTATTTCTTTTATTATTTAAAAGATATTAGTATTTTATTTTATATTAATTATTAAAGGTATAATTATGAATCCAGTAATTGAAACTTTACTTAAACATAGGTCCATTCGTAGATATAAAGACAAAGAGGTTGAAGATGAAAAATTAGACCTTATTGTTAAAGCTGCACAGGCATCATCCAATTGGTGTAATGGTCAACACGTCTCTATTATTGCAATTAGAGATAAAGAAAGTAAAGAAAAAATTGCAAAGTGGAGTTTAAATCAATCTTTCATTAACACCTGTCCTGTATTTTTAGTTTTTTGTGCAGACTTTTATCGCACTTCTGTTGCTTTTGAAAAAAATGGAAGAGATGCAAAGGATTATATTGAACAATTAGATACATTATTTGTTGGTGCCCATGATGTTGGTATTGCCATTCAAAGTGCTATTATTGCTGCAGAATCTATGGGACTTGGTGCTGTTTGTATTGGTGGAATACGTCAGACTTCACTTTCTGTTGTTAAGGAATTAGAATTACCAAAGTAAGTAATTCCTTTAATTGGATTATGTATTGGTTATCCTGATGATGATCCAGGTATTAAACCAAGATTAGATAAAAAAGCCATTTTCTTTGAAGGAAAATATGATACAACTCATATTAGAGAAGAAATTGATAAATATGATGAAGTTTATAGAAACTATATTAATAATAGATCTTCTAAAAGTCGTGACATCAACTGGTCCAATAAAATGTCTGAATATTATTTAAATGAAATTAAAGGAGGAAATTGTGTTTATGACCAAGACTATGAATTATTAAAACAACAAGGATTTATTAAAATCGATAAAAAATAAAATAAAGATAAAAAACCATAATAAAAATGTAATATTTTAATTTATTAATTTATTTTTTTTTTTTTTAAATTTTATAATTCGAGTATTATTATTAATATTAATATTATTTTTATTTTTAGTAGTGCAAATTTTAATTGTTTTATTTATTTTTAAAATTTTAAAAATAAGATCTACATATGAAAAGAATTAAAATTACATATAAAATTAATAAAAAAATAAACCATAAATCATAATTTTTAATGAAAATATCTAGTAATTAAAAAAAAAAAGATAAAATGTACTGATTCTTATGCAAAAAAGATGATTAATGTCCAGTTGTATCATGGAATTATGATACGAATAGTTATAGAATAGTTTACTAAGGCTATTCAAGAAGAATTATATAATCATCATACTGGTGTATGTTTTACTCTAAAGTTAGAAATATCAGATGGTACTGTAACACCAGAGGTTGGAATGTGGAGCTAATTACAATTGTCCAATAGGATGGAGAAATTATTTTTATATAATGCTTTTTACCGTGGCAACCTAACAAATGATATTGTTAATAGTAATAATTATTACAGCAACAGTAATAATAGTAATAGTAATAATAGTAATAGTAATAATAGTAATAGTAATAATAGTAATAGTAATAATAGTAATAGTAATAATAGTAATAGTAATAATAGTAATAGTAATAATAGTAATAGTAATAATAGTTTTAGTAATATTAGTAATAGTATTATTAGTAATTTTAGTAATAGTATTGAAAATAATGTGCATGTTGATTCTAGTGTGTGTGAAAAAGTGTTAAATTTCCTTCTTGGAGGCAGAAGTATTAATAACAGTACAAGGGAATGGAAGAATCTATTTAAATGCCAGTTGAAATCAGGTGCTTATTCTGATACTCCATTCTTTGTGGTTACTGCGGCACTTCTTCAATCGATTACACCTATTGCTATTGGCCAGCAATGGTCTTTGTTCAATAGGTTCAAATCGAATCGTACTACTATTACCAAGAGCGTCAATGCTGAAGAAACAGTAAGACAGGCCAGCAGGGCTAGCGCAACCAATGAATATCATAATTTTGTATCTTAAAATTATGATTAACATTGCGAATCAAAATTAATTATTATACTTCAGTATAATAATGCCCTTGTGAAGTCTTAAAGATATTAATTAAATGAAACTAGAATGTTTTATACCATTTTTTTATTTTATTTTATTCTTATTTTGTGTTTTTTTTTGTTTTGTTTATTTTTTTTTATCTTTTTTTTTTTTTTCTTTTTATTACATGTATTTTATCAAACATTTAATTAATAAAGATGAAGCAAGTTTGCTTCCGTTAAAAAAAAAAAAAAAATAAAAAAAAGGATGGAGAAAAGAAAACTAAATTTAAATAAATATTATAAAATATAGTTATATAAAAATAATATAGATAAGTATGTCTAATATAATAAAATAACATGTAAAATGAAATAAAATAGTATTTATAAGAATAATAATAATATTTCTTAATATAATAATTTTTATCAAATATTATCTTTATTTGAAGATAATAAATGTAATGAGTTAAAGTAATATAATGAGAATACTTTTAATGGTACATTATTATTGAGATAATCTAAATAGTAATAAGTATCCATAAAAAGTGAATAACATTAATTTTATTTTTATTTTTAAATATTTTATCTTTATTATATTTGTTTAATTATTTTTATTTATACTTTATATAATTATTTAATAGAATTCTAAAATTCTTTATATACATTCAAATAAAGTAATTAATTTATTTATTTTTATTACCTTTTTCTATTTTATAGTTTTTTTTAATATTTTTTATATTTTGAGTTATTTTCGATATCATTTACGTCATTATTCTTGAGTAATTCCTTCAATAATTTTTTTTATAACTTTCCCTGATAAAAATAGTTTAATATCAATTTCGGTAAAATACTACCTACCTTAATAGATAATATTAGTATAAATTATAAAAAAAAATATTTCTTATAGTATATATAATGAGAAAAAATTATATGTATAAATTAATAGAAAAAAAAAAATATATTCATTTATAATATTTTATTTATATAAAAATATTTTACTAAATATATATTTGTTTATTTTCTTATATAAATTACATAAATAAATAAAGAAAATAAACAAATATATATATTTATTTAATTTGTTATAAATTTTTTATTGATTGAAACAATAAATCTATGTTCTTATTTAAAAATAATTTTTATAAAAAAATAATTTTTTATTCTTTTGACTATTATTGAAATTTTAATTATATTATAATAGTAATTTAAATATATATATATTATTTTATTTACTTATTTTTTTCATTTTTTAATCATGACTTATTAAAAGTATTATATTATATACACTAAAATTTCTGTGAAATACTATTCTTGATATATTTTTATTAAATATTTTAATATAATATTTTCATAGTAAAAATGATACATCAAAATAAATAAAATATATATATATATATATTTTTTACCTTATTTGTATATATTTGTATCACACTTTATTTTTTCTTATAAAATAATTTATATCTATTTTTATTATAGTTTATTCTATTACATTAATTATTTTATTGGTTGGTCTAATTTGGACATTAAAAATATAAAAACATTTTAGAATTAATGATTTTGGACAGATATTTAAGGATAAAGAAAAAAAGAAAATTAAAACATAATAAATTAATAATAAATTTAGCAATAAATATATTATTAATTATATATATACATATATAAAATGAAAGAGTTATGTGATTAATTTTTTTTCTTTTTTCTTTCCTTCTCTTTTTTCTTTTGCCTTTTTTTTTTTTTATTTTTTTATTTTTTTATTTTTTTATTTTTTTATTTTTTAAAATAAAATTTATTATTAAGTTATAAAAAATTATAGTAAAAAATATTATAATATTAATATAAAATAATTATCAATATATTGAATAAAAGAAAATGGATGATTTATATTTATTAGAAAATATGATAAAAGTTCAAAATATATTTTCATCATCCTTTTTGAATAATAGAGGTGCTTATGATGAATTAACTGCAGCTATTGTTAATAATGAATCTAATGAAAAGTTAGAAGCCATTATTAAAAAAAATAATAATAATGTGGATTATTTAGTAAAAGATTTCAATAATTTAATTGGTCAAAGAACTCAGTATGTAATGACTCCTTTGTATGCCGCCATTGGCTGTTGTAATTTTCGAATTGCCGATTTTTTGTTAGAAAAAGGAGCTGATATAAACCTTTCCATAAGATGCTATATAACCGACGTGGATGAAGATGATGTCATGAAAAGCTATCATTTTTTCAAGTATTTTGATGAATACGTTGATTATAGTTGTACGTTAGACCATGAACTCCATATTAAAGGTAATATTCTTCATTTTTTATGTGAATATCAACTTCTTAATGAAAGAAATGCTGCTTATTTATTTAGTCATGGATATAAATTAGATTCTGAGGTCTTAAATGATCTTTTTGGCAAAAATAGTACATGCAATATAATTATAGATAGGAATAGAAAAAATTTATTAAGACTTTCTCGTTATTTTAATAAAACTCCTAATTTAGATAATTTATATATTAGAGAAAATGAATCTCTTTTAATTGAAAATCGAAAATTTTTCTCTATAATTAATAGTTGTAAAAGTAATACTAAAGAAGAAAATTTGAGAATTTGTTTTCCAGAAAGATATAAAAATAATATAAATACTAACAAAGGAAATCAGTTTTGCGAAAAATTAGGTTGTAATAATAAAACCAATCTTAAATGCCCAATTTGGTAAGATTTCTTTTTATTTTTTATTATTTTCTTTATTTTTTGTTTTATAAATTTTGAATTATGTATATATATATATATATATATTTAATTTTAAATAATATTAATAATAATATTAATAACTAATTTTTTCTTTGTTTTAAATATTTTTACAAATTATATTTTTATTTTTACTTTTATATAAATTTTTGATTATAATTTTTAACATTAGTATTAAAAATAATATTAAGGGTGGCTTTTACTGTTCTCGTGAATGCTTTAAATCTTGTTGGAATGAACATAAAAAATTGCATAAAAATTAATAAATTAAAAAAAAAAAACATAATAATAATTATATAAACAACAACACCATCAATAATAATAACAATAATAATAATAATAATAATAATAATAATAATAATAATAATAATAATAATAATTATAGAAATAAAAAATAAAAATAAAAAAAAAAAAAGAATTATTATTAATTATTAAAGATTAAATATAATTAATAATATTATATATAAAAATTATTCATAATTACTAATTAATAAATATTCTTATGAATAATTTATTAACAATCAATTTAAAAATATTCTTATATATTTTATTAATTATAAAATATATTTATATTATTTAATTATAGCTTTTAAATTTATATCTTATACTATATATATATAAATATATTTTAAATAATTTATTAATATTATCTTTTCATGGTTTACTGAATTATGTATATAGTTGAAACTTTTTATCATTAAAATATTATAATGTATATATATTTTAGTAATTTTATTTTAAAATTAGTTATAACAAATAAATAATATTAATAATATATATATATATATATATATTTTTTTTTTTTTAAAGTAATTTTATTTAATAATAGATTTTTATTTTATTTCATTATATATTTCTTTATTATAATATTTTTAATAATTTTTTCTAATTTTACATATATTACACAAATAAAAAATTAATAAATATAAATATAATTTATTTATTAATTTTTATATTTATATTTAATTATATATTTATAATATATAATTGTTAATTTTTCATATATTTCACTAAAGATAATAAAATAATCAGAAAATATATATTATTTTCTTTAATTCAATATTTTTATTTTTATTTATTTTATTATCTTTATTTTATTACGCTTAATTTTTTTAATTTTTTAAATTTCTAATTCTTTAGCTAAATTATAGATTCTAGAAGCACTAATTTCTAATTCTTCCATACTTAAATCACCATTGTCTAAAGATTCAAGAATATTTTCATAATCACTTTTAGATCCTGGCATGTAAATATCTCCTGTAGCTTTAACGACGTTGGTGGCTATTGGACCAGAGTACTTATTGTTTCCTCCCATTTTTATAACCCAATCTGTCATAACAATACCATCAAATCCAAATTCATTTCTTAAAATATCAGAAGTTAATTCCTTGCTTTCACTAGTATGGATTCCATTAATTAAATTGTAGGAAGTCATGATTGCCTTTGGATTAGCTTCCTTAACAGCAATTTCAAATCCCTTTAAATAAATTTCTCTTAAGGCTCTTTCTGAAGCATTACTACTACTGAAGTAACGATTAGTTTCTTGATTGTTAGCGGCAAAATGTTTTATGGTAACATAAGTATTGTTATGCTTTTGAACACCTTGGGTGATAGAAGAAGCGAAAGCACCACTGATGAATGGATCTTCAGAATAATATTCAAAGTTTCTACCACATAAAATACTTCTATGAATGTTTAATGCTGGAGCAAGCCATAATTGAATCTTGAAAATTTCCATTTCACTTCCAACAATATCACCACAAAGTTCAGCAAATTGTCTATTCCAACTTTGAGCAATAGCTGTTCCAATTGGAATGGCAGTAGTGTATTGATGAAGAATTTCAACATCCTTTGGTGTTTCGATTTGACCATATCCTCCAATTCCATGAGCTCCACTTTCATCAATATAATAATCTTTAGAAAGTCTTAAACCTGCTGGACCATCAGCCATAACAACTGGTTTTAAATCAGCAACACGAGCGGTTTCACCAGCGGCGCCAGCAGCAGTAATAGAAGCATTACCAATTACACTTTCATTTCCATCCTTGTATGCTCCAATAACTAATTTAGCTTTTTCTTCATTAGATAAAGCTTTAACTTCTTCTGAAATTTCATATTTCTTATCGTAATTAATAGTTTCTTGTTTTATACTACTAGTTTTAAGAGTGAATTCCTTTACGCCATTTAATTTTTCTTGTTTTCTCTTTGTTTCTGGAACGAAATCTTTGAATTCTGGTTTACCTAATTTGTTTGCAACCTTTCTTACATTAACTTTGGAAGCAACCTTAATAATTCCACATGGTTTTGTATTTCTACTTGAATTACCAACACGAACAACATATTTACCTTTATCTAAAATGTAAGTAGCAGTCTTTTCATCATAACTAGCAAAGTCAGATAATTTGAAACTTAATTTAAGAGTTTGTTTCTTATTTGGTTTTAATTCCTTAGTCTTAGCAAAGTTTACTAAAATTTGATATGGTTCATCAATGGTAGTTCCTGGTTTAGATAAATAAAGTTCTAATACTTCCTTTCCTTTGAATTTACCAATATTCTTAACGGAAACACTAACTTCGAATTTTTCACCAACTAATTTTGCCGATTTGACATCGAATTCAAAATCGGTGTAACCTAAACCAAAACCGAATGGATACATAACATCAGCATTTACAGAATCGAAATAACGATAACCAACATAAACACCTTCCTTATAATCAGTATCATCATTATCACCGAAATTTTCATTAGTTGGATAATCTTCATATTTAGTCCAAGTGGTTGCAAGCTTACCAGATGGATATTTATCACCAGTAATAATATCAACTAAAGTCTTAGAAGTGTTGACACCAAGTTGAGATAAAACTAAAATATTTTTAACATCTTCAAGACCAGATAAATCAACAGGACCACCAGTATTTAAAACAAGCATAAATTTCTTGAATCCTTTAGCTAAATCTAAAACCATTTTTCTTTCAGTATCAGTAAGGTAGACATCACCCTTAATTGGTTTTCTGTCACTACCTTCACCTGAAACTCTAGATAAAACAAAAACGGCAACATCTCCTTCCTTTTCATATGGAATATCATAATCTGGTTCAGGCATAATAGCACCCATCATAGCAAAGAAATTACCAGAACTATTTTTCCATAAGTTATTATTAAATTCAGTCTGAGCTTCTTCATAAATTTTGTCATATTCATCTAAGTAATCTTTTGTTAAAATTTCATAACCTGCTTTAGTGAAAGCTTGTTCAATTGTATCGAAAGAACGAGAATTGACATCTCCAGAACCTGTACCTCCCTTAATAGTTTTTCTTACACCATTACCGTATAAATAAATCTTTTTATTTTTCTTTCCGATTGGGAAATCACCATTTCTTCTTAATAAAACAGTACATTCTGCTAAATATTTATCTAAAGTATTTATATGTTCAATTTCATATTGATTCATATCAGTTGTAGTATCATTGGCGCCATTATTAGGGGCTTCATTGGCAGGATCAGTAGGAGTGTTATTATCAGTATCTTCAATTGATCCATTAGAAGGATTACTTGGCTTATTTCTAACAATACCTATATAAATAAAAATATTAACATAATATTTGAAAAAAATTTTTTTAATAAATATATAAATTTGTATATTTAAAAATTCATAAATAAAATAATAAATAATATTCAATAATTACATTTCTTTTTAATTGGATTAGCTAAAACCAAATTAAAAATGAGTAAGGCTAATACAATAATATTATAAAATTTCATTTTTTTTAAATAATAATATTTTAATGTTTTAAAATATTTATTTTTTTAAAATATTAATATATTAAAATATTTATATTTTAATATTAATATTAATTTTTTTTTTTTTTAGAAAAAAATTAAGTCTTTTTATATTTTTTTTTACTAATTTAAAAAATAAAAAATAATTTTAAATTTAATTATATGAATTAGTTTATGAAATAATAAAATTTGAAGTAAAATTAATTAATAATTTAATATAATATTTAAGTTAATTATACCAAATAATATATTCATGAAGAATTTCATTTTTTAATGGTATTAAAATCTTAATAAATATATTATTTTGGGATTTTTTTTTTAATATTAGATTATATTTAATTAATTTTTAATAAATTTAGTTTAGTTATAATATAATAAACTTAACTTTTATAAATTAATAAATTATATTATCATTAATTAAAATTTAAAAGTATATAGAACTCTAATTATTATTATATTAAACTTCTATTATTTTTATTTTCAAAAGGTAATATATATATTAAAGTCAATACATATTTTATATTTAATTAAAATAAACTATTTTTTTTTTTTTTTTTTTTTTTTTTCCATTATTTTATTTTTGTACTACAATAATAAAAAAATAATTAATATGGAAAATTTTTTTAATAAAATATCTTCTTAATTTTTAAATTTTTTTTACTAGAATTATAAAAGTAATATTAATGATTTAAGAGTAAATAATATTAAATTAAGATATAATTTTAAATATATATATTATGAATTAATATATAACCAGAGTTTTAATTTTAATATTATTATACTAGTTTTTTTTTTTTTTTTTTTTTTTTTGTAAAAAAATATTTTATATAACTTAATTTATATTTATTTATTGTTTTTTGTAAAAAAATATTATATATAACTTAATTTTTATTTTAATTCATTTTGAGGTTATAGAGAAAATATTTCATTTTATTATTATTATTGTTATTATTATTATTATTATTATTATTAAATTTATATAATATTTAAAAATGGTTATAAATATTTTCATATAACCAGCTAAAATAACATTTTTATAGAAAAATATAACTAGATTACAAATAATTTTTTTATTTATAAAATCATTTGCAAAAAATTTGTATGTATTATTTATAATAAAGAATGAATAAAATATTTTATTTTTAATAAAATAATAATTAATTTTTTATTTGAATTGCTTATAAAAATATGCTAATATTAATTATATTTTAATATTTTAATTAATTATTATTATTATTGCTGGTATCATTATTATTATCATTATTATCATTATTTTTATCATTATTATTAATATTTTAAATATTTGTAAAATTAAAAATATGAAAAAATGAAAAATGAAAAATTAACATATTTAAATAAAAATATAAAATATATATTAAATTAAAATATATATTATTATTATTATTATTATTATTATTATTATTATTGTTATTATTATTGATATTAAGAAAATAATATAAATTTCTCCTTAAAAGATGTACTATAAAAATGACCATAAAAATATTAAAAATTACTAATTTATATATTTCTATATTTTTATTTATTAAAAATTATTATTATTATTATTATTATTATTATTATTATTATTATTATTATTATTAGTTTTGATGTTAAAAAATATAATAAAAAAATTATGTTTAATAAATTAAAATTATAAAATTACTTAGCATTTTATTATAAAATGAATATTTATATAAATATAAATATAACTTTTAAATTTATAGAATAAAATTATATTATTAATTATTTTTATTTTAATTATCTTTAAATTATATATAATAAATAAATAAATAAATAAATAAAATTAAATATTATATAAATTATTATTTTTGTTATTATTATTATTATTATTATTATTATTATTATTATTATGTTTTTTTTTTTTTTTTTTTTTTTTTTTTTTTTTTTTTTTTTTTTTAATATATATATATTTAATTAAAATTTTACTTTTATTTCTTTATTAAATATTACTTGTAAATAGATATTACTTGTAAATAGATATAATATTTAATTTATTAAATATTATATCTATTATTTAAAATGAAAATTTGTATTATTTAATTTTTAATTTTTAAATATTAATATTAATAAATAAAAATGCTACCAAACAATATTTTTAATTTTATAAATAAAAATTTAAATTTAATTATTTAAAAATATTACTACATAATTTATTTATTTATTATTTTTATTATATTTCACATATTATTTTAAATTAATATAGATTATGTTTTATTTATTTTATTTTATATAAATATATACATTGTTTTATATTATGCTATATCATTAAAATATATTTTACATTAAAATATCTTTTATATTTCATTATTTCAACATTTTCTATCATTTGCGTAATGTTATATATATGTATATATATTTATATATAGGTATTTAATGTTATATTTAAATATACATATATATAATGAAATTATTTTAATTTAAAAATATATTTTATATAATATTTATAATTTCGAATTTTCAAAAGTTAATTTTTAAAATATAGGATTTAGCATACATATTAAAAAAATCATTATTTCTTGAATTTGTATTTAAAACTAAAATTTTAAAATAGAAGTTTTTTTTCTATATTTTAGTTAGCTTAAATATATTAATGAAAATATATTTAATTCAATTCTATTTTTAAAATTTTTTTTTTATATTACTTTCTTGTTTAATATTTTTAAATTTCTAATTCTTTAGCTAAATTATAGATTCTAGAAGCACTAATTTCTAATTCTTCCACACTTAAATCACCATTGTCTAAAGATTCAAGAATATTTTCATAATCACTTTTAGATCCTGGCATATAAATATCTCCTGTAGCTTTAACGACGTTGGTGGCTATTGGTCCAGAGTATTTATTGTTTCCTCCCATTTTTATAACCCAATCTGTCATAACAATACCATCAAATCCAAATTCATTTCTTAAAATATCAGAAGTCAATTCCTTGCTTTCACTAGTATGAATTCCATTAATTAAATTATAGGAAGTCATGATTGCTTTTGGATTAGCTTCCTTAACAGCAATTTCAAATCCCTTTAAATAAATTTCTCTTAAGGCTCTTTCTGAAGCATTACTACTACTGAAGTAACGATTAGTTTCTTGATTGTTAGCGGCAAAATGTTTTATGGTGACATAAGTATTGTTATGTTTTTGAACACCTTGGGTGATAGATGAAGCGAAAGCACCACTGATGAATGGATCTTCAGAATAATATTCAAAGTTTCTACCACATAAAATACTTCTATGAATGTTTAATGCTGGAGCAAGCCATAATTGAATCTTGAAAATTTCCATTTCACTTCCAACAATATCACCACAAAGTTCAGCAAATTGTCTATTCCAACTTTGAGCAATAGCTGTTCCAATTGGAATGGCAGTAGTGTATTGATGAAGAATTTCAACATCCTTTGGTGTTTCGGTTTGACCATATCCTCCAATTCCATGAGCTCCACTTTCATCAATATAATAATCTTTAGAAAGTCTTAAACCTGCTGGACCATCAGCCATAACAACTGGTTTTAAATCAGCAACACGAGCGGTTTCACCAGCGGCACCAGCAGCAGTAATAGAAGCATTACCAATTACACTTTCATTTCCATCCTTGTATGCTCCAATAACTAATTTAGCTTTTTCTTCATTAGATAAAGCTTTAACTTCTTCTGAAATTTCATATTTCTTATCGTAATTAATAGTTTCTTGTTTTATACTACTAGTTTTAAGAGTGAATTCCTTTACGCCATTTAATTTTTCTTGTTTTCTCTTTGTTTCTGGAACGAAATCTTTGAATTCTGGTTTACCTAATTTGTTAGCAACCTTTCTTACATTAATTTTAGAAGCAACCTTAATAATTCCACATGGTTTTGTATTTCTACTTGAATTACCAACACGAACAACATATTTACCTTTATCTAAAATGTAAGTAGCAGTCTTTTCATCATAACTAGCAAAGTCAGATAATTTGAAACTTAATTTAAGAGTTTGTTTCTTATTTGGTTTTAATTCCTTAGTCTTAGCAAAGTTTACTAAAATTTGATATGGTTCATCAATGGTAGTTCCTGGTTTAGATAAGTAAAGTTCTAAAACTTCCTTTCCTTTGAATTTACCAATATTCTTAACAGAAACACTAACTTCGAATTTTTCACCAACTAATTTTGCCGATTTGACATCGAATTCAAAATCGGTGTAACCTAAACCAAAACCGAATGGATACATAACATCAGCATTTACAGAATCGAAATAACGATAACCAACATAAACACCTTCCTTATAATCAGTATCATCATTATCACCGAAATTTTCATTAGTTGGATAATCTTCATATTTAGTCCAAGTGGTTGCAAGCTTACCAGATGGATATTTATCACCGGTAATAATATCAACTAAAGTCTTAGAAGTGTTGACACCAAGTTGAGATAAAACTAAAATATTTTTAACATCTTCAAGACCAGATAAATCAACAGGACCACCAGTATTTAAAACAAGCATAAATTTCTTGAATCCTTTAGCTAAATCTAAAACCATTTTTCTTTCAGTATCAGTAAGGTAGACATCACCCTTAATTGGTTTTCTGTCACTACCTTCACCTGAAACTCTAGATAAAACAAAAACGGCAACATCTCCTTCCTTTTCATATGGAATATCATAATCTGGTTCAGGCATAATAGCACCCATCATAGCAAAGAAATTACCAGAACTATTTTTCCATAAGTTATTATTAAATTCAGTCTGAGCTTTTTCATAAATTTTGTCATATTCATCTAAGTAATCTTTTGTTAAAATTTCATAACCTGCTTTAGTGAAAGCTTGTTCAATTGTATCGAAAGAACGAGAATTGACATCTCCAGAACCTGTACCTCCCTTAATAGTTTTTCTTACACCATTACCGTATAAATAAATCTTTTTATTTTTCTTTCCGATTGGGAAATCACCATTTCTTCTTAATAAAACAGTACATTCTGCTAAATATTTATCTAAAGTATTTATATGTTCAATTTCATATTGATTCATATCAGTTGTAGTATCACTGGCGCCATTATTAGGGGCTTCATTGGCAGGATCAGTAGGAGTGTTATTATCAGTATACTCAATTGATCCATTAGAAGGATTACTTGGCCTATTTCTAACAATACCTATATAAATAAAAATAATAACATAATATTTAAAAAAAAATTTTTTAATAAATATGTACATTTGTATATTTTAAAATTCATAAATAAAATAATAAATAATATTCAATAATTACATTTCTTTTTAATTGGATTAGCAAAAACCAAGTTAATCAAAACTAATGCTAATACAATAATATTATAAAACTTCATTTTTTTTTTTAAAAAATAACAATATTTTAATGTTTTAAAATATTTAATTTTTAAAATATTAATATATTAAAATATTTTTATTTTAAAATTAATATTGATTTTTTTTAGAATAAATTCAAGTCTTTTTATATGTTTTTAAAAATAAAAAAAAAAAATATTTTAAATTTTATATTGAATTATAAAAATTAACTGAATTAATTACTGTAGAAATAATCAAACTACAAGCCAATATTAATTAGAAATATTATATAATATTAAAGTAGTACGTTTATTAAAAATAAAATTGTAAATAATAATAAAAAATTAAATTGTTAATATATTTATTTATAATGTTATTATTTATCAATTGATATTTAAAAATTTATATTAAAAAAATAAATTAAATATATTAAAAATTTTTAAATGTACTTTTATAAATTAAAAAATATTATTATTAAAATTTAAAAATATGCTTTAGTTATCATTATAATAAATTATTAATATTTTTATTTATATAAATAAAAATATACATAAATTCAAAATAATTAATAATATATATAAATATGTTATATATATTTTTTCCTTTTTATAATTTTTTACTAATTTAATTTCAATTTTTTTTTTAATTAGATACCTCATTTTAATTTTTAAATATCTCCTTTTTACTGAAGTACAATAATAAAAGTGAAAATAAATGAATTGATTGTAAATATTATTAATTTAAATTTAATTTTGAATAAATATTATATGAATAAATATTTAATCCTTGAATTTTAATTTTAATAATATTATACAAATTTATTTTTTTTTTAAAAAAAAAAATTATTAAATTTATTAATTCTTCTTTAAATTAACTAAAACATGGAAATTTTAAATTAAATGTTACATTTTTAATTTAAAATCCGTTTATTAATTTAAATGAAAATGATAATATTATAATAAATAATAATAAAAGTATAATTATTATTTTATTAATTATTTATAAAGGATAAATTATTGAATACCCATTAATAATTTAAACCATGTTGATTTTTAAAAATAACTATAAATCTTTTTTCATATTTAATATCTTTAAATTATAATGAAAAATAATATTATAATCAAAATAATAAAAAACCATCTTAAAATTATAGATTCAAATTAAAATAATAATAATAATTGTATATATATATTGTAATTTTTAATAAAAACTGTTATATTAGAAATATATTAGAAAATAAAATATATTTGTATATATATTATTAAATTCATTATATAACGTAAAAAATAATAAATACCAATTAATAAATAGAACCATATATATAATTTTTATAATATTGTTTTTATTTTATTATATTTTTTTAATAATTTCATACTTTTATAAAATATTCAATGTTAATATATATTTAATTCAGTAGATTAATAAGTAGTATAATCAAGCAAAATTAAGTAGTAATAAAGTTTAGGTTTAACTTTAAACATTTATTAAAATATAAATAATAAAAAACCATTTTCAAATTATGGTTTCATGTTAAAATTCCATGATAAAAGTAAGAATAGTAATATATATATATATAAATATATATTATAATTATTTATTATAAATAATTATATTAAAGAATATTCAAGTTCAAAGAATGTTTATATATATATTTTAATAAAAGAAATATTCTTTTAATAGAAGAAATAATTTTTTTATAAAATTAATATTTATACAAAAATTTTTTTTAAAAATAAGGAATATTTTATAAAAAAAATTGATATAATAAATATAAATAATTTGTGAAAATTAAAAAAGTATGGTTCTTAATTATCTTATATCATATTAATTTAAATTAAAGGAAAATTAATATTAAATATGATAATATATTTATTTTATAATATTTAATTAAATGAGATATGTCAAATTATAAATAAAAATAAATTTAATTGAGAAAAAAATATTCTTTCATATTAAAACAATAATTTTTTATATCATAATAAACAATTAATTTTAAAGAAATAAAAATCTCTTCATTTTATTAAATATACAGTTTTTTATAAAAGAAAAAATTTTTTTGATTATAGAAAAAAGAAATGAAAAAAAGCTTTTACTATTATTACTACAAAAAAAAGGTTACATATCAGAAATTTTATTAATTTTTATTTTGAAAATTTTTTAATTTGTGTTCATTTGCTTCTTTTATTAATTTTTGAACTTATAATATATATAACAGTACTTTTGTTACTTTTAAGTATTATTCTGTTTATAACCAAAAAACTAATTATTACTTAAATTAGTAATAATGCTTCTAAAAAAAAAAAAAATGAAATTTACTTAAAGGATTTTCATATATGTATTAAAAAATGAAAATTAATTTTTATGATATTCTAAAAGGTGTTAAAGATGAAGAATAAATTTATAGTCTTTATCATAAATTTTTTAAAAAAAATAATACCACTAAAAATTTTTTTTTTACTATTCTTTTTAATGTTTATATACGTCTATAAATAACTAATAAAAAATTAAATCTATATATAGATATATATAACTAATTAATTTTTTTTTTATTTTAATTATCATCATTAATATATTTTAATTTTAAATTTTCTTTTTTCTTTTTAGTTTAAAAATTTTATTAATAATTTATAATATTATAATTTTAAGTTTTCTTTATCTTATGAAAAGTAATAATATGAAAATATAAAACTTTATTTTTTTTTATTCCTTATTGAATAAATATGAATATATGATTATTATTATTATTATTATTATTATTATTATTATTATTATTATTGCTTTTGAACAATTGAAATAATAAATAATTTTATATATTTAATAAATTATTAATATTTGTATTTAAAAAATTTTATTAATTAAAATATAATAAACATATTATAACATTAAAATAATTAATAACTAGTAATAATGATGATAATAATAACTAATAATAAATAATAACTAATAATAAATAATAACTAATAATAAATAATAACTAATAGTAAATAATAACTAATAATAAATAATAACTAATAGTAAATAATAACTAATAATAAATAATAACTAATAATAAATAATAACTAATAATAAATAATAACTAATAGTAAATAATAACTAATAGTAAATAATAACTAATAATAAATAATAACTAATAATAAATAATAACTAATAATAAATAATAACTAATATTAAATAATAACTAATATTAAAAAATAAATGAAAATAATTATTATAATAGTTATATTTGCAATAATAAATAATTATAATCATTTATTATTTTCATATTTTCATAATTAAATTTTTTTTATTTAATTTTTTTTCTCATAATATCGGAAAATTAATTTTTTAGGGAGTATTTATTAACCAAAGTAAATCTTAATTTTTGACCGTTGTAATTAATTGTTTATTAAAATAAATTATATTTATAAATTAAAATTAATATTAAATGTTAATTTTAAATATAATAATAGTAGTAATAATAAAAACATTAATAATAATAATAAATATTGTATTAGTATTAATATTATTTATATTTGAAAATTTGTAATTTCTCAAAATAAAATTTTATATAAAATTTAAATTCTTTATATTATAAATTTAAAATAATTTATTTTATTACAGAGTCATGACCTATTTATTATATAAAATAATTTATTTTATTTTATTGTATTTTTTTTTTTTTGTGTGTTTTTGATTTTCGTCATATATTAGTTACAAATTATTTTGTTTATAATTTATAAGTTAATCATGAAATGACAGTTAAATATAAAAAACTTTATTTCTATTTTTTATTAGTATTTGAAAAGTCATTAACTAAGATATATAAATTAAAAATATAGAGTAGTAAAATAAATTAATATCACAAAGTACAGATAAAAATTAAATAAATAATAATAATAATAACAATATTAATAATAATAACAATAAAAAAAAGGAAAATATACAATATAAAGGGATTATAATTATTAATATTTACATTTTTATGACCATTTTTATAAATTTATGAATATATGATAAAAATTAAGTAGATTAAAGTAATAATTTTTTACAAATTTGATAATAATTAAAAAAAAAAAAAAAAAAAAAAAAAAAAAAAAAACACGTGTATAATAATATTTAAATATATTAAAATTAAATGTTAAATCTTAATATTTATTATATTTATTTTAATTTAAATTAATTAAAATTTAATTTATTTTTATCATTTTTTTACTGTATTTTTTTTTTTTTTTATTATTATTGTATTTTAGTAATTAGCTAGATATTTAAATATTAAAAGATTCGTATAATTATTAAATATTTCCTTATTATTTGTAATTATTGTATTCAAAAAATAAAACAAGGAAAAATAAATTTTAATAAATATTTCAATTTAAAATTTTTAAATATATATATTATAATTATGTTTACTACAATTTAAATTTATTAAATTTTATTAATTTTTAATAATAAATAAATAATATTAAAAATAAATATATGAACAATTTAATTTTTTATTATTATTTACAATTTTATTTTTTATAAACATACTAATTTATATAATATTTCTAATTAAAATTGGCTTTTAGTTTGATTATTTTTACAGTAATTAATTCAGTTAATTTTTATAATTTAATATAAAATTTAAAGTATTATTTTTATTTTTAAAAACATATAAAAAGACTTGAATTTATTCTAAAAAAAAATCAATATTAATTTTAAAATAAAAATATTATAATATATTAATATTTTAAAAATTAAATATTTTAAAACATTAAAATATTGTTATTTTTTAAAAAAAAAAATGAAGTTTTATAATATTATTGTATTAGCATTAGTTTTGATTAACTTGGTTTTTGCTAATCCAATTAAAAAGAAATGTAATTATTGAATATTATTTATTATTTTATTTATGAATTTTAAAATATACAAATGTACATATTTATTAAAAAATTTTTTTTTAAATATTATGTTATTATTTTTATTTATATAGGTATTGTTAGAAATAGGCCAAGTAATCCTTCTAATGGATCAATTGAGTATACTGATAATAACACTCCTACTGATCCTGCCAATGAAGCCCCTAATAATGGCGCCAATGATACTACAACTGATATGAATCAATATGAAATTGAACATATAAATACTTTAGATAAATATTTAGCAGAATGTACTGTTTTATTAAGAAGAAATGGTGATTTCCCAATCGGAAAGAAAAATAAAAAGATTTATTTATACGGTAATGGTGTAAGAAAAACTATTAAGGGAGGTACAGGTTCTGGAGATGTCAATTCTCGTTCTTTCGATACAATTGAACAAGCTTTCACTAAAGCAGGTTATGAAATTTTAACAAAAGATTACTTAGATGAATATGACAAAATTTATGAAAAAGCTCAGACTGAATTTAATAATAACTTATGGAAAAATAGTTCTGGTAATTTCTTTGCTATGATGGGAGCTATTATGCCTGAACCAGATTATGATATTCCATATGAAAAGGAAGGAGATGTTGCCGTTTTTGTTTTATCTAGAGTTTCAGGTGAAGGTAGTGACAGAAAACCAATTAAGGGTGATGTCTACCTTACTGATACTGAAAGAAAAATGGTTTTAGATTTAGCTAAAGGATTCAAGAAATTTATGCTTGTTTTAAATACTGGTGGTCCTGTTGATTTATCTGGTCTTGAAGATGTTAAAAATATTTTAGTTTTATCTCAACTTGGTGTCAACACTTCTAAGACTTTAGTTGATATTATTGCCGGTGATAAATATCCATCTGGTAAGCTTGCAACCACTTGGACTAAATATGAAGATTATCCAACTAATGAAAATTTCGGTGATAATGATGATACTGATTATAAGGAAGGTGTTTATGTTGGTTATCGTTATTTCGATTCTGTAAATGCTGATGTTATGTATCCATTCGGTTTTGGTTTAGGTTACACCGATTTTGAATTTGATGTCAAATCGGCAAAATTAGTTGGTGAAAAATTCGAAGTCAGTGTTTCTGTTAAGAATATTGGTAAATTCAAAGGAAAGGAAGTTTTAGAACTTTATTTATCTAAACCAGGAACTACCATTGATGAACCATATCAAATTTTAGTAAACTTTGCTAAGACTAAGGAATTAAAACCAAATAAGAAACAAACTCTTAAATTAAGTTTCAAATTATCTGACTTTGCTAGTTATGATGAAAAGACTGCTACTTACATTTTAGATAAAGGTAAATATGTTGTTCGTGTTGGTAATTCAAGTAGAAATACAAAACCATGTGGAATTATTAAGGTTGCTTCTAAAATTAATGTAAGAAAGGTTGCAAACAAATTAGGTAAACCAGAATTCAAAGATTTCGTTCCAGAAACAAAAAGAAAACAAGAAAAATTAAATGGAGTAAAGGAATTCACCCTTAAAACTAGTAGTATAAAACAAGAAACTATTAATTACGATAAGAAGTATGAAATTTCAGAAGAAGTTAAAGCTTTATCTAATGAAGAAAAAGCTAAATTAGTTATTGGAGCATACAAAGATGGAAATGAAAGTGTAATTGGTAATGCTTCTATTACTGCTGCTGGTGCCGCTGGTGAAACCGCTCGTGTTGCTGATTTAAAACCAGTTGTTATGGCTGATGGTCCAGCAGGTTTAAGACTTTCTAAAGATTATTATATTGATGAAAGTGGAGCTCATGGAATTGGAGGATTCGGTCAAACCAAACCACCAAAGGATGTTGAAATTCTTCATCAATACACTACTGCCATTCCAATTGGAACAGCTATTGCTCAAAGTTGGAATAGACAATTTGCTGAACTTTGTGGTGATATTGTTGGAAGTGAAATGGAAATCTTTAAGATTCAATTATGGCTTGCTCCAGCATTAAACATTCATAGAAGTATTTTATGTGGTAGAAACTTTGAATATTATTCTGAAGATCCATTCATCAGTGGTGCTTTCGCTTCTTCTATCACCCAAGGTGTTCAAAAGCATAACAATACTTATGTTACCATAAAACACTTTGCCGCTAACAATCAAGAAACTAATCGTTACTTCAGTAGTAGTAATGCTTCAGAAAGAGCCTTAAGAGAAATTTATTTAAAGGGATTTGAAATTGCTGTTAAGGAAGCTAATCCAAAGGCAATCATGACTTCCTACAATTTAATTAATGGAATCCATACTAGTGAAAGCAAGGAATTGACTTCTGATATTTTAAGAAATGAATTTGGATTTGATGGTATTGTTATGACAGATTGGGTTATAAAAATGGGAGGAAATAATAAATATTCTGGACCAATAGCCACCAACGTCGTTAAAGCTACAGGAGATATTTACATGCCAGGATCTAAAAGTGATTATGAAAATATTCTTGAATCTTTAGACGATGGTGATTTAAGTGTGGAAGAATTAGAAATTAGTGCTTCTAGAATCTATAATTTAGCTAAAGAATTAGAAATTTAAAAATTATTAAAAAAAAGCAAAATAAAAAATTATAAAATAAAATAAATTAAAATATATTTTCATTAATATATTTTAGCAACTAAAATATAGATATGAAGAAATACTTCAATTTTAAAATTTCAATTATAAATGGAAATTCTAAAATTATTAATTTGTAAATTATTTTATATTCTAAATCCTATATTTTAAATTTACCTTTGAAAATTCGAAATAATAAATAATATATATAATGTATTTTTAATTTAGAATAATTTCATTATATATATAACATTACAAAAAGATAGAGAATGTATAAATAATGAAATATAAAAGATATTTTTATATAAAAATTATTTTAATGATATAAAATAATATAAAATTTATATATATAAAATTAAATAAATAAAATATAATTTATATTAATTCAAGATAATATGTGAAATATAATAAAAATAATAATAATAATAATAAATAATAAATTAAGTATTAATATCTAAAAATTATTAAATTTAATTTTTTATTCAAAAAAAAAAAAAAATTAAAAATGTCGTTTAGTAGCACTTTTATTTGTGAATATATTAAAAATATTGTAGCATAATATATATTTTATTCCATTTACATTATATTAATATAAATAATATTAATATAAAAAAATTTTTTATGGTATCAATAGAAGAAATGATTAATAATTATATATATGTTATAATTATTATGATAATTATAGAAAAAAATATTTTAAAATCCTTATTCAAGTATTTTGTTTTATATTTTATTTTTTTTTATTTTTTTATTTTTTTTTACTTTTTTTTAATTGTTATTATATTTTTTTAATATAATTTATAAGGTATATTTTATAATGAAAATAATAAAATCTCTAAAACAATAATTTAAAAAAAAACTTAAATATATAAATATATTTATATATTAAAAGTTCAAAAAAATTTTTGTTGTTAAATTTTTTTCATTCTTTAATATTATGAATAAATTCATTATTAAAAATAATAATATGAATTGAAACAAAAAATAAAAATGAAAATGAATTTTTTTATTAAATGAAGAAAACATTCATTTTTCATTAAATAAAGATTAAATTATTTATAATTTTTTATTAAAATTAATTCATTTATTAAAAACTAAAAAATACAAATTTTTTTCATTTTAAATAATATCTCTAATATTAAATATATTAATAATATTTTCTAATTTAATAAAAATATTTTTAATTTATTTTTTTTTTCCTTTTAAATATAAAAATTTAATAAATAAATTAAGAATAATAAAGCTATTACTATATAATAATACTTATTAATGTTAAAGAATAAATATTTATTTATCATATTCAATATTGGTAATTTTTATTTAAAAACTGTTTATAATAAAAATTGTATTTTAAAATTAAAAATTTATAAAAATATCTTTAAAATATAGAAATAAAAAAATAATTAAATCTTTATTGTATAATATAAATAACATAGTATCTCATTAATAATCGTCAGGAATAATTGGAGATTCTAACATTAATAAATATTATATATATTAACTTATAATTCAATTATTTAAAAAAAATCAGAAAAAAAAAAAATAAGGAAAATAATAATTTACATAATATTTAATTTTATATATATTTTTATTTATATATTTATTTATATATCTATTTATTATTATATAAAATTTAAAGATAATTAAGATAAAAATAATTCATAATATAATTTTATTCCATAAATTTAGAATTTGTTGATATTTATATTGATATAAATATATAAACATAAAATGCTGAACATTTAATTTAATAATTTTAGTTAATTTATTATACATAATTTTATATTATGTTTTTAAATAAAAAATTTTATTAATTATATTACTAATTCTAATAATATTAAAGATAATAATAAAATTAATAATAATAATTTTTAAGAAATTAAAATATAGAAATATATAAATTTGTAATTCTAAATATTTTTATAGTCATATTTATATTACTTCTTTTACTGAAAATTTTATATTATTTTTTTAAAATCAATAATAATAATAATAATAATAATAATTTAAATTTTAATTTTATATACATTTTATATTTATATTTATAATTAATACTTTTTTAATTTTTTAATTTTTTTATTTTGCATTTTTAATTATCATTTATTTTACTTTTAGAATTGTATTTTAGTAAAAAGGAGAAATTTAAAAATTAAAAAAAGATATTTAATTAAAAAAAATTTTCCATATTAATTATTTTTTAATTATTGTAGTGCAAAAATAAAATAATGGAAAAAAATATATATATATTTTATTTTAATTAAATATAATATTTAATAACTTTAATATATATATTTCTTTTTGAGGTTTAATATTATAATAATTAGAGTTATATATACTTTTAAATTTTAATTAATGATAATAATACTTACATAATTTATAAAAATAAGTTTTGATAAACTCTCAGGTTTGATTATTCCTTTCTGGGAGAAGTTATATTTTTATTTATTAATATAATATATTTATTTATTTATTTATTTATTTATTTTATAATTTAAATTTATTTAATTGTATATTATTAATATTATTAAATTATTTTTATAAAAATATACATTAAAAATGACAATAACGTTTTTGCTGTTGCAATTTCAAAGTATATATATAAAGAAAAAGTATTCTTTATATAATACTCTTTAATTATAAAGTGTATTAAAATAATGTATTAAAATAATAGGAATTTCATATTAATTTAAATATTATAAAAAGTATAATATAATTAATAAAATATTTATTATAATTATAATATATATAAATATATAAAAATATAATAAAAATATAAAAATATAATAAAAAAAAATAAAAAAAAATAAAATAAAACTAAATTAATTTATAAATTATTTATATATTTACATAGCATAAAATTTATTTTATACATTTTATGTTTACATTAATTTTATGTATTTTATAGAATTTATGATATTATATAAAACGATTTTATATCATGTAATTTTTTTATTAGCTTCTAAATTATATGATAATTGATCTAGTGATAATTTAATGATTTATTAATTTATTTTTATATAATTAATAAAATGTTTTATTAAAATTAAAGTTTTTATTTCATTTTATATTAATTTATTATATTTTATCTAAAATAAATATATTAAATATTAATTAATAATAATAAAAAAATACCCAAAATAATATATTATGGAAATTTTCCATTTTTTATATACATTAAAAAATGAATTTCTTCATGAATATATTATTTTTAATAATATATTCATGAATTTTTAATAAACTTAATATTATATAAAATTAATTTAATTTTGCTTTAAATTTTATTATTTCATGAATTAATTTAGTTATTACTTAAAATTTTATATTTAAAATAATTTTTTTATTTCTTTTTAAATAAAAAAAAAAAAAAAACATATATAAAGACTTGAATTTATTCCAAAAAAAATTTATATTAATTTTAAAATAGAAGTATTTTAATATATTAATATTTTAATAAATAAATATTTTAAAAAAAATGAAACTTTATAATATTATTTTATTAGCTTTAGTCATGATTAACTTGGTTTTAGCTAATCCAATTAAAAATAAATGTAATTATTGAATATTATTTATTATTTTATTTACGAATTTTTAAAATATATAAATTTATATATTCATTAATAATTTTTTTTTCAAATATTACGTTTTTATTTTTAATTATATAGGTATTGTTAGAAATAAACCAAGTAATCCTTCTAATGGATCAATTGATAATGCTGATAATAATACACCTATTGATCCTGCCAATGAAGCTACTAATAATGAATCTGCTAATAATGAATCTTCTAATAATTCTGCCAATGATACTACAAGTAATACAAGTGATATGAATCAATATGAAATTGAACATATAAATACTTTAGATAAATATTTAGCAGAATGTACTGTTTTATTAAGAAGAAATGGTGATTTCCCAATCGGAAAGAAAAATAAAAAGATTTATTTATACGGTAATGGTGTAAGAAAAACTATTAAGGGAGGTACAGGTTCTGGAGATGTCAATTCTCGTTCTTTCGATACAATTGAACAAGCTTTCACTAAAGCAGGTTATGAAATTTTAACAAAAGATTACTTAGATGAATATGATAAAATTTATGAAGAAGCTCAGACTGAATTTAATAATAACTTATGGAAAAATAGTTCTGGTAATTTCTTTGCTATGATGGGAGCTATTATGCCTGAACCAGATTATGATATTCCATATGAAAAGGAAGGAGATGTTGCCGTTTTTGTTTTATCTAGAGTTTCAGGTGAAGGTAGTGACAGAAAACCAATTAAGGGTGATGTCTACCTTACTGATACTGAAAGAAAAATGGTTTTAGATTTAGCTAAAGGATTCAAGAAATTTATGCTTGTTTTAAATACTGGTGGTCCTGTTGATTTATCTGGTCTTGAAGATGTTAAAAATATTTTAGTTTTATCTCAACTTGGTGTCAACACTTCTAAGACTTTAGTTGATATTATTGCCGGTGATAAATATCCATCTGGTAAGCTTGCAACCACTTGGACTAAATATGAAGATTATCCAACTAATGAAAATTTCGGTGATAATGATGACACAGATTATAAGGAAGGTGTTTATGTTGGTTATCGTTATTTCGATTCTGTAAATGCTGATGTAATGTATCCATTCGGTTTTGGTTTAGGTTACACCGATTTTGAATTTGATGTCAAATCGGCAAAATTAGTTGGTGAAAAATTCGAAGTTAGTGTTTCCGTTAAGAATATTGGTAAATTCAAAGGAAAGGAAGTATTAGAACTTTATTTATCTAAACCAGGAACTACCATTGATGAACCATATCAAATTTTAGTAAACTTTGCTAAGACTAAGGAATTAAAACCAAATAAGAAACAAACTCTTAAATTAAGTTTCAAATTATCTGACTTTGCTAGTTATGATGAAAAGACTGCTACTTACATTTTAGATAAAGGTAAATATGTTGTTCGTGTTGGTAATTCAAGTAGAAATACAAAACCATGTGGAATTATTAAGGTTGCTTCTAAAATTAATGTAAGAAAGGTTGCAAACAAATTAGGTAAACCAGAATTCAAAGATTTCGTTCCAGAAACAAAGAGAAAACAAGAAAAATTAAATGGCGTAAAGGAATTCACTCTTAAAACTAGTAGTATAAAACAAGAAACTATTGATTACGATAAGAAATATGAAATTTCAGAAGAAGTTAAAGCTTTATCTAATGAAGAAAAAGCTAAATTAGTTATTGGAGCATACAAAGATGGAAATGAAAGTGTAATTGGTAATGCTTCTATTACTGCTGCTGGTGCCGCTGGTGAAACTGCTCGTGTTGCTGATTTAAAGCCAGTTGTTATGGCTGATGGTCCAGCAGGTTTAAGACTTTCTAAAGATTATTATATTGATGAAAGTGGAGCTCATGGAATTGGAGGATATGGTCAAACCGAAACACCAAAGGATGTTGAAATTCTTCATCAATACACTACTGCCATTCCAATTGGAACAGCTATTGCTCAAAGTTGGAACAGAAAATTTGCTGAACTTTGTGGTGATATTGTTGGAAGTGAAATGGAAATCTTTAAGATTCAATTATGGCTTGCTCCAGCATTAAACATTCATAGAAGTATTTTATGTGGTAGAAACTTTGAATATTATTCTGAAGATCCATTCATCAGTGGTGCTTTCGCTTCTTCTATCACCCAAGGTGTTCAAAAGCATAACAATACTTATGTTACCATAAAACACTTTGCCGCTAACAATCAAGAAACTAATCGTTACTTCAGTAGTAGTAATGCTTCAGAAAGAGCCTTAAGAGAAATTTATTTAAAGGGATTTGAAATTGCTGTTAAGGAAGCTAATCCAAAAGCTATCATGACTTCCTATAATTTAATTAATGGAATCCATACTAGTGAAAGCAAGGAATTAACTTCTGATATTTTAAGAAATGAATTTGGATTTGATGGTATTGTTATGACAGATTGGGTTATAAAAATGGGAGGAAATAATAAATATTCTGGACCAATAGCCACCAACGTCGTTAAAGCTACAGGAGATATTTACATGCCAGGATCTAAAAGTGATTATGAAAATATTCTTGAATCTTTAGACGATGGTGATTTAAGTGTGGAAGAATTAGAAATTAGTGCTTCTAGAATCTATAATTTAGCTAAAGAATTAGAAATTTAAAAATATTAAACAAAAAAGTAATATACAAAAAAAATTTTAAAAATAGAATTGAATTAAATATATTTCCATTAATATATCTAAGAAAACTAAAATATAGATAAAAAAGGGTATACTTCTATTTTAAAATTTAAATTTAAATATAAATTTAAAATTAATTATTTTGTAAATTATATTGAATTCTAAATCCCATATTTTAAGTTAACCTTTGAAAATTCAAAATTATAAATATTATATTTATAGCCTTAAAATATATTTTTAAAACAAATTCATTAATTATGAAATTAATGTTTTATATAATATAAAAAAAAATAAAAAAAAAAATAATGAAATATGAAAAGATATATTAATTTAAGAAATATATATAAATAGAGTTATAAAATAGACCAAAATTTATATATATAAAAAATAATAAAATATATTAAAATTTATTTTGATACGGAATAAAAAAATAAAATAATAATTTAAATAAATATAAAAAAATACATCATATAAATTTTATGAAATAAAATTTTTTAATTAAAAATTATTATATAAAAATCTTTTTTGAAGGTTTTATTATTTATATATATTAGTCTTAAAGTATAAATAAATATAGAATATATTTTAATAATATACATGAATTACATATTTTTTTATAATAATAATAATATTAAGAAAAATCATTAATAAAAAGATTTTTATTATATTTTTTATTTTTTTTTTATTTAGTTTATAAAAAATATTTCATATATAAATATTCAATGAAAAAAAAATATAAAAAATATTTAAAAAAAAAAAAAAGAAAAATAAAAAAAATTAATGTGAAATAAATATATTAATATTAAAAAAATTTATTATTATTAATTTTTTTTAATTCATTAAAATATGAACGATTTCAAATTTTTACTTTGATAAATGTGTTAAAAATAATATTCAAAATCATATATAATAGATTTAAAAAATGAAATATAACATTCAATGAGTTTGATAGACTTATAAATATTAACTAAAATGAAAGTTTGTTTAATTTAATTGACTAATCAAAAACTATATTAAGCAAACTTTCATTTTAGTTAATATTTATAACATTAATTATATTTATAATTTTTTTATATTTAATGTATTAAATATATATAATAAGATTTTTAAGTAATATTTAAATACAGAAGAAACAAAAAACAAACAAATAAATAAATAATAAAGTGCAAAGTTCAGGTTCGGTTCTTTTAAGGTTTGTTCTTTTAAATGGGGGAAACAATTTATGTGTTTTATGAAAAACTATTTTGTTTAAATTTTATTTATTTAGAAGAATTACAACTACATATCATTATTTATAATGAAAATTAACATTTATTCCTAAAATTAATATTTATTCTTATACTTTGATCTCAAGAATTACGATAATCTAATATTTATTATTCTTGGACAAAGAACTAAACTATTTCTAGTATTTTTCTCTTTTATAATTATTTACTATAATAAAGTTTTCCTATATATTAAAGTATTAATTAACTTACTATCATCAATTATTAAATTAAATAATAAAAATATATAAATTAATTTTAATATAAATGCTATAAAAACTAGATTAATATATAAATTTATGCTTTTACTACATTTCTTAATTATCATATATTTATTATTAATTAGAGTTTTTATTTCTATTTTATATCACAAGTTAATATAAAAAATATATAAAATTTTAATTAAATATTAAAATTTAACTTCTCATGACTTTATCTTTTTTAAATTATTAAAGATGTTTTATGTATTAAAATATTTAAATATTTTTTTTTAATAATATATATATTATTAAAAAAAATAAAGTATAAATGATAAAGCTATTAATATGTTATATTATTAATATTGAAAAATAAATATTTTTAATATTTAATATTTGTAATTTTTATTTAAAAATTATATATAACAAAAAATTTTATTTGAAAATTAAATATATGCAAAGATAAAAATATTAATAAAAAATGACTTAATAAAAATAAATATATAAATAAATCTTTAATACAGTAAATTTTCTTTATAAAGAATAATTGGAGATTCTATAAATAAATACATAAATAATAAAAATAATAATTTTTATAATATTTAATTTTATTTATTTATTTATTTATTTATTTATTTATTTTTTTTTTTTTTTTAATTAAATATTTATAAAAATAAATCTAATTTTATTCTTTAAATATTTTATTATATATAAATAAAAATATTATATAATAATATATAATATTAAACAAGATTTTAATTTATTTATTATTTATAATTTTTTTATTATATTTTTAAACAAAAATTATATTAATAAAAGTAAAATATAAAAATAAATAAATAAATAAATAAATAAATAAAGAATTATTTAAATTAGTAATTCCTAATATTTTTATGGTCACATTTATATTACTTCCTTAAATTATTATTATTGTTGTTATTATTATTATTATTAATAAATATTAATTTTATCTATATTTATAATTATAATTAATAATTTTTCACTTTCCATTTTTGATTTTTTATAATATTTTTAATTTTAATTAATAATATTATTTTTTTTATAGAATAAAAAAAAAAAACTCCTAAATATTTTTTTATAAACACAAAACGGAATAAATATAAATTAAGAAGTTATTAGTAATATTTTTTTAAAAAAAAAAAAAAAAAAAAAAATACTAGTAAAATAATATTAAAATTAAAATTCAAAAGGTTAAATATTAATTCATATTATATATATTTAAAATTATATTTAATTTAATAATATTTACTTTTAAATCATTTATATTTGCTTTTATTATTGTACTATAATAAAAAGGAGAAATTTTAAAATTAAGAGAAGATATTTAATTAAAAAAAATTTCCATATTAATTATTTTTAAGTTTTTGTGTAATTATTGTAGTTAAAAAATAAAATAAGGATAAAAAAATTTTTTTACTTCAATATTTTTTATTATTTGTTAATAAATTGAATATACTAAAAAAAATTATTAAATATTAATTAATAATAAATAATAATATCCCATAAAAATATATTGATGAAGAATTTTCATTTTTTAATATTATGAATAATTTTATTATAATCATATTAAATACCTCAATATTATATTATATGTCTAAATAAAATTGGCTTTAAATTTTATTATTTTATTAATACATTTAATCCTTTGAATTTATTAAATTTATAATTTTTTTTTTAACTTTATTTAAAAATTTTAAAATATAAAAAGAGTTGAATTTACTCTAAATAAAATAAATCAATATTAATTTTAAAATAGAAGTTTTTTTAATAAATTAATAATTTAAAAAAATAAATATTTTAAAAATCGAAATATTGTTATTTTAAAAAAAAATGAAGTTTTATAATATTATTGTACTAGCTTTAGTTTTGATTAACTTGGTTTTAGCTAATCCAATTAAAAAGAAATGTAATTATTGAATATTATTGATTTTTTTATTTATGAATTTTTAATTTATACAAATTTATATATTTATTAATAATTTTTTTTTTAAATTATTATGTTTTTATTTTTAATTATATAGGTATTGTTAGAAATAAACCAAGTAATCCTTCTAATGGATCAATTGAGGATGTTGATAATAACAAACCTACTGATCCTGCCAATGAAGCCCCTAATAATGGCGCCAATGATACTACAAGTGATATGAATCCATATGAAATTGAACATATAAATACTTTAGATAAATATTTAGCAGAATGTACTGTTTTATTAAGAAGAAATGGTGATTTCCCAATCGGAAAGAAAAATAAAAAGATTTATTTATACGGTAATGGTGTAAGAAAAACTATTAAGGGAGGTACAGGTTCTGGAGATGTCAATTCTCGTTCTTTCGATACAATTGAACAAGCTTTCACTAAAGCAGGTTATGAAATTTTAACAAAAGATTACTTAGATGAATATGACAAAATTTATGAAAAAGCTCAGACTGAATTTAATGATAACTTAAGGAAAAATAGTTCTGGTAATTTCTTTGCTATGATGGGAGCTATTATGCCTGAACCAGATTATGATATTCCATATGAAAAGGAAGGAGATGTTGCCGTTTTTGTTTTATCTAGAGTTTCAGGTGAAGGTAGTGACAGAAAACCAATTAAGGGTGATGTCTACCTTACTGATACTGAAAGAAAAATGGTTTTAGATTTAGCTAAAGGATTCAAAAAATTTATGCTTGTTTTAAATACTGGTGGTCCTGTTGATTTATCTGGTCTTGAAGATGTTAAAAATATTTTAGTTTTATCTCAACTTGGTGTCAACACTTCTAAGACTTTAGTTGATATTATTACCGGTGATAAATATCCATCTGGTAAGCTTGCAACCACTTGGACTAAATATGAAGATTATCCAACTAATGAAAATTTCGGTGATAATGATGATACTGATTATAAGGAAGGTGTTTATGTTGGTTATCGTTATTTCGATTCTGTAAATGCTGATGTTATGTATCCATTCGGTTTTGGTTTAGGTTACACCGATTTTGAATTCGATGTCAAATCGGCAAAATTAGTTGGTGAAAAATTCGAAGTCAGTGTTTCCGTTAAGAATATTGGTAAATTCAAAGGAAAGGAAGTATTAGAACTTTATTTATCTAAACCAGGAACTACCATTGATGAACCATATCAAATTTTAGTAAACTTTGCTAAGACTAAGGAATTAAAACCAAATAAGAAACAAACTCTTAAATTAAGTTTCAAATTATCTGACTTTGCTAGTTATGATGAAAAGACTGCTACTTACATTTTAGATAAAGGTAAATATGTTGTTCGTGTTGGTAATTCAAGTAGAAATACAAAACCATGTGGAATTATTAAGGTTGCTTCCAAAGTTAATGTAAGAAAGGTTGCAAACAAATTAGGTAAACCAGAATTCAAAGATTTCGTTCCAGAAACAAAAAGAAAACAAGAAAAATTAAATGGCGTAAAGGAATTCACTCTTAAAACTAGTAGTATAAAACAAGAAACTATTGATTACGATAAGAAATATGAAATTTCAGAAGAAGTTAAAGCTTTATCTAATGAAGAAAAAGCTAAATTAGTTATTGGAGCATACAAGGATGGAAATGAAAGTGTAATTGGTAATGCTTCTATTACTGCTGCTGGTGCCGCTGGTGAAACCGCTCGTGTTGCTGATTTAAAGCCAGTTGTTATGGCTGATGGTCCAGCAGGTTTAAGACTTTCTAAAGATTATTATATTGATGAAAGTGGAGCTCATGGAATTGGAGGATTCGGTCAAACCAAACCACCAAAGGATGTTGAAATTCTTCATCAATACACTACTGCGATTCCAATTGGAACAGCTATTGCTCAAAGTTGGAATAGACAATTTGCTGAACTTTGTGGTGATATTGTTGGAAGTGAAATGGAAATCTTTAAGATTCAATTATGGCTTGCTCCAGCCTTAAACATTCATAGAAGTATTTTATGTGGTAGAAACTTTGAATATTATTCTGAAGATCCATTCATCAGTGGTGCTTTCGCTTCTTCTATCACCCAAGGTGTTCAAAAGCATAACAATACTTATGTTACCATAAAACACTTTGCCGCTAATAATCAAGAAACTAATCGTTACTTTAGTAGTAGTAATGCTTCAGAAAGAGCCTTAAGAGAAATTTATTTAAAGGGATTTGAAATTGCTGTTAAGGAAGCTAATCCAAAGGCAATCATGACTTCCTATAATTTAATTAATGGAGTCCATACTAGTGAAAGCAAGGAATTGACTTCTGATATTTTAAGAAATGAATTTGGATTTGATGGTATTGTTATGACAGATTGGGTTATAAAAATGGGAGGAAACAATAAATATTCTGGACCAATAGCCACCAACGTCGTTAAAGCTACAGGAGATATTTACATGCCAGGATCTAAAAGTGATTATGAAAATATTCTTGAATCTTTAGACAATGGTGATTTAAGTATGGAAGAATTAGAAATTAGTGCTTCTAGAATCTATAATTTAGCTAAAGAATTAGAAATTTAAAAAATTTAAAAAAAAAAAAAAAAAAAAACGAACATACAAAAAAAAAAAAATTAAAAATAGAATAAAATTAAGTAAATTTACATTAATATATTTAAAAAAAACTAAATATAAAAAAAAACTTCTATTTTAAAATTCCAATTTTAAATACAAATTCAAGAATTAATGATTTTGTAAATTTATATGCTAAATCTTTTTATTTTTCGATTTAATCCTTGAAAATTTGAAATTTTAAATATTATACATTTTTAATTAAATAATTTCATTATATATATATATATAACTATTTTATATATAATAACATACTTATATGTAAAAAGAATAGAAATTGTATATATAATGAAATATTTAAATGATTTTTTTATATAAACAGTATTATTAATAATATAACATATTATTAAATATAAAATATAAAATAAAAATAAAAAAATACTTTTTTTAATGTAAAATGAAATATGAAATATAATAAAAATTAGATAAAAAATAAATATATATATATATATATAATATATATATATATATATTAAAATAATTAAAAATAATTAAATTTTAATTTTATTTAAAAATATTATATATGTTGTTTGTTATCAATTTTATTTATGAATATATTAATGATATAATATACATTTTATTCAATTTACATTATATTAATATAAACAAAATAAAAAAAAATTTTTATAATATCAATCAATAGAAGAAATAATTAATGTATATATATATTATAATTATTAAAAAAAAATATATATATATTTTAATACCATTATTAAAGTATTTTTTCTATTGTTTTATTTTATATTTTTATTTTTATTATATTTTTGATGTAATATCAATTGTATATTTAAAAATAAAAATAATAAAATTCTCTTATGGAATAGTTAAAAAATTAAAAGATACAAGTATATTTATATATTAAGATTTAAGAAAAAAAATTTTATATTACTTTTTCATTCTTTAGGATTACTGAGAGAGTTCATTATTAAACATAAAATAATTAAATTAAAAAAAAAAAAAGTAAAAATGAAAATGAATTTTTATTAAATGAAGGAAATATCCAATTTTCATGAAATAAAGTTAAATTATTTATAATTTTTTAATAAAATTAGTTGACTAATTAAAATCTAAATATATAAAAATAATAATAATAACAAAATTATATGTTATATGATATTTATCTTAATATGAATATATATATTAGTATAAATTACTTGCTTAGGAGTTTATACTTATATATATTTATATGAAATAATTTAATGATTTTAATCATTTATAATTTTGATATTACAAAGTAAATCGGAAAATGTAGGTAAGGTTTCATTAAAATAATTTAAATCGATTATTGAGACATTAGGAAGTACATTTTAATATATTGAGCGCCATAAATAACAATTTTTATCGGGAACGGATTTTTTAACAATAAGAACTATTAGTTCATTTTCTCCTATATATCGAAACTTACTTTTATACATTAATATGAAGTAATTTAATGATTTTAATTTTTCATAAAAATTTTTATTAATAACAATATTACTAATACTAATAATATTAAAGCTAATAATAATAATAATAATAATAATAATAATAATAATAATAATAATAATAATAATAATAATAATAGAAAATTTTAGGAAATTAAAATATAGAAATATATAAATTAGTAATTTTTAATATTTTTATGATCACATTAATATTACTTCTTTATAGTATTACGGACATATTTATATTATTATCTTAATTATTAATTATAATAGCAATAATAATAATTTAAATTTTAATTTTAATTATATTTATATATATAACTAAATTTAATAATTTTTCATTTTCCTATAATTTAAATTTTAACAAATATTTAAAATATTAATAATTATGATAAAAATAATGATAATAATGATACCAACAACAATAATAATAAATAATTAAAATATTATTATAAAATTAAAATTTACACGTTTTTATAAAATAATTCAAATAAAAAATACATATGACTTTATTGAAGATAACATATTTTATTCATACTTTATTATAAATAATATACACAAATTATTGAAGATACAATATTTTATTCATACTTTATTATAAATAATATACAGAAATTATTGAAGATATCATATTTTATTCATTCTTTATTATAAATAATATATGCAAATTATTATAAGTGTTTTTGTAGAAAAAAAAATAAAAAATATTTATAATTTTTCCATAAAAATATTATTTAGTTGGTTATATGAAAATACTTTCAATCATATTTAAGTATTTTAGAATTTTAAAAAAAAAAATAAAAAAAATCTGAAATCTTTTTTTATAACCTCAAAATGAATTAAAATAAAAATTAAGAAGTTATTAGTAATATTTTTATAAAAAAAAAAAAAATACTAGTAAATAATATTATAATTAAAATTCAAATGGTTAAATATTAATTCAGATTATATATATTTAAAATTATATTTAATTTAATATTATTTACATTTAAATCATTTATATTTACTTTTATTATTGTACTATAGTAAAAAGGAGATATTTAAAAATTAAGAGAAGATATTTAATTAAAAAAAATTTCCATATTAATTATTTTAATTTTTTGTGTAATTATTGTAGTCAAAAAATAAAATAAGGATAAAAAAAAATATATGTATTTTTATTTTAATTAAATATAATATTAAATTATTGTAATATATATATATTTGAAAATAAAAATAGTAAATGGTTAATATTATAATATTTAAGATTTATATATAAATTTATAAATTTAATTAATAATAATAATATTTATAATATTTATAGGAAATAAGTTTATTATTTTGTTAATATATTAAAAAAATATTAAATAGTAATTAATATTAAATAATAATATCCCATAAAAATATATTGATGAAGAATTTTCATTTTTTAATATTATGGAATATTTTATTAAAAGTATATCATTAACCTCAAAATTAAAATATATTATTAATTAAAATTAGTTTTAATTTTTTTTTATTTCATTAAATCAGTTAATAATGGTAACTTATTATTAAATGGATAATTTTTCTTCATTTTATAATTAAGAAAAAAAAAAAAATAAAATATAAAAGGAGTTGATTTTTTTCAAAAAAAATAATTCAATATTAATTTTAAAATAGAAGTTTTATTATTATATTAATATTTTAATAAAAATAAATATTTTAAAATATCAAAATTTTGTTATTTTAAAAAAAAATGAAGTTTTATAATATTATTGTACTAGCTTTAGTTTTGATTAACTTGGTTTTCGCTAATCTAATTAAAAAGAAATGTAAATATTGAATATGATAAATTAATTTTTTATCCATTTTTAAAATATACAAATTCATATATTTATTAATAATTATTAACAATTTTATTTTTTTTTTTTAAAAAATATTTTTGATTTTATTTTTAATTATATAGGTATTGTTAGAAATAAACCAAGTAATCCTTCTAATGGATCAATTGAGGATACTGATAATAACAAACCTACTGATCCTGCCAATGAAGCCCCTAATAATGGCGCCAATGATACTACAAGTGATATGAATCCATATGAAATTGAACATATAAATACTTTAGATAAATATTTTGCAGAATGTACTGTTTTATTAAGAAGAAATGGTGATTTCCCAATCGGAAAGAAAAATAAAAAGATTTATTTATACGGTAATGGTGTAAGAAAAACTATTAAGGGAGGTACAGGTTCTGGAGATGTCAATTCTCGTTCTTTCGATACAATTGAACAAGCTTTCACTAAAGCAGGTTATGAAATTTTAACAAAAGATTACTTAGATGAATATGACAAAATTTATGAAAAAGCTCAGACTGAATTTAATGATAACTTAAGGAAAAATAGTTCTGGTAATTTCTTTGCTATGATGGGAGCTATTATGCCTGAACCAGATTATGATATTCCATATGAAAAGGAAGGAGATGTTGCCGTTTTTGTTTTATCTAGAGTTTCAGGTGAAGGTAGTGACAGAAAACCAATTAAGGGTGATGTCTACCTTACTGATACTGAAAGAAAAATGGTTTTAGATTTAGCTAAAGGATTCAAGAAATTTATGCTTGTTTTAAATACTGGTGGTCCTGTTGATTTATCTGGTCTTGAAGATGTTAAAAATATTTTAGTTTTATCTCAACTTGGTGTCAACACTTCTAAGACTTTAGTTGATATTATTACCGGTGATAAATATCCATCTGGTAAGCTCGCAACCACTTGGACTAAATATGAAGATTATCCAACTAATGAAAATTTCGGTGATAATGATGATACTGATTATAAGGAAGGTGTTTATGTTGGTTATCGTTATTTCGATTCTGTAAATGCTGATGTTATGTATCCATTCGGTTTTGGTTTAGGTTACACCGATTTTGAATTTGATGTCAAATCGGCAAAATTAGTTGGTGAAAAATTCGAAGTTAGTGTTTCCGTTAAGAATATTGGTAAATTCAAAGGAAAGGAAGTATTAGAACTTTATTTATCTAAACCAGGAACTACCATTGATGAACCATATCAAATTTTAGTAAACTTTGCTAAGACTAAGGAATTAAAACCAAATAAGAAACAAACTCTTAAATTAAGTTTCAAATTATCTGACTTTGCTAGTTATGATGAAAAGACTGCTACTTACATTTTAGATAAAGGTAAATATGTTGTTCGTGTTGGTAATTCAAGTAGAAATACAAAACCATGTGGAATTATTAAGGTTGCTTCCAAAGTTAATGTAAGAAAGGTTGCAAACAAATTAGGTAAACCAGAATTCAAAGATTTCGTTCCAGAAACAAAGAGAAAACAAGAAAAATTAAATGGTGTAAAAGAATTCACACTTAAAACTAGTAGTATAAAACAAGAAACTATTGATTACGATAAGAAATATGAAATTTCAGAAGAAGTTAAAGCTTTATCTAATGAAGAAAAAGCTAAATTAGTTATTGGAGCATACAAAGATGGAAATGAAAGTGTAATTGGTAATGCTTCTATTACTGCTGCTGGTGCCGCTGGTGAAACCGCTCGTGTTGCTGATTTAAAGCCAGTTGTTATGGCTGATGGTCCAGCAGGTTTAAGACTTTCTAAAGATTATTATATTGATGAAAGTGGAGCTCATGGAATTGGAGGATTCGGTCAAACCAAACCACCAAAGGATGTTGAAATTCTTCATCAATACACTACTGCCATTCCAATTGGAACAGCTATTGCTCAAAGTTGGAATAGACAATTTGCTGAACTTTGTGGTGATATTGTTGGAAGTGAAATGGAAATCTTTAAGATTCAATTATGGCTTGCTCCAGCCTTAAACATTCATAGAAGTATTTTATGTGGTAGAAACTTTGAATATTATTCTGAAGATCCATTCATCAGTGGTGCTTTCGCTTCTTCTATCACCCAAGGTGTTCAAAAACATAACAATACTTATGTTACCATAAAACACTTTGCCGCTAATAATCAAGAAACTAATCGTTACTTTAGTAGTAGTAATGCTTCAGAAAGAGCCTTAAGAGAAATTTATTTAAAGGGATTTGAAATTGCTGTTAAGGAAGCTAATCCAAAGGCAATCATGACTTCCTATAATTTAATTAATGGAGTCCATACTAGTGAAAGCAAGGAATTGACTTCTGATATTTTAAGAAATGAATTTGGATTTGATGGTATTGTTATGACAGATTGGGTTATAAAAATGGGAGGAAACAATAAATACTCTGGACCAATAGCCACCAATGTCGTTAAAGCTACAGGAGACATTTACATGCCAGGATCTAAAAGTGATTATGAAAATATTCTTGAATCTTTAGACAATGGTGATTTAAGTATTGAAGAATTAGAAATTAGTGCTTCTAGAATCTATAATTTAGCTAAAGAATTAGAAATTTAAAAATTATAAAAAAAAGAAGAGAAAAAAAAACAAATTAAAAATAAAATAAATAATAATATTTTATCTATAATATATTTAAAATAGGTAAAATAGAAAAAAAAAAAAAAAAAAAAAAAAAAAAAAAAAAAAAAAAAACTTCTATTTTAAAATTTAAATTCTAAACGTATATATTCTAAATTTTTGATTTTGTAAATTATTTTATATTCTAAATCTTATGTTTTGAATTCAACTTTTAAAATTCAAAATTAATAATATTATATACGATATTAAAATATATTTTTAAATTAAAGAAATTTCATTATATTTACATAAAAAGTATTAATGTTTTAAATAAAAATATATGAATATGAAACATTGATGAAAGAATAGAAAATGTAAAAATAATGGAATATAAAAATATATTAATATATTTATATAATAATATTATTAATGAAAAAAATAGTTCGAAAATTATAAAAAAAAAACAAATAAATAAATAAATGAATAAAATAATTAATGTAAAGTAATATTTGAAATATAATTAATTAAATATAAATAAATTTTTATTAAAATATTATTATAAATGTTGTTTGATAAAATTTTTGTAAGAATATAAAAAAATAATTTTGGCACTAAATATATATTTTATACATATTAAATTTATATATATATTACTATGATAGTGAGGAAAATATTAATATTGTATACATATTAAATTTTATGAAGTAAAATATAAATACATTTTTTTAAAATATAAATAGAAAAAACAATTTATAATTTAATATATGTTTATATTATCGAGAAAGAAATATTTGAATATTAGTATTGAAGTATTTCTTTAATTTTTTTATTTTATTATATTTTATTTTATATATATTTTTGATATTATTTTTAATATATATTTTAAAGTAAATTTAATCAAATCCATAATTAATAAAATAGTTAAAAAATAAAAAGATATAAATATATTCATATATATTAAAAATTTTAATAAAAAATATTTTTAGTATTACTTTTCATTCTTTAATAAAATGAAATTTTAAAGAGTAAAATTAAAAAATAATTTTTCTATTAAATAAACGAAATATTCATTTTTTTAAACAAACTTTCCTTTTAGATAATATCATCTATATAATTTAATAACTTAAGATTCTAATAAAGATATATATGTATTTAAATTAATACTGATCTTAATTATAATAATCTTAAATAAAAAAAAAAAAAAGAAAATAACAAAAATAAAAATTTATATAATATTTGAATTTAATTTTATTTAAGTATTTATTTATTTTTATACATAAATTAAAAATAAAAATAATTTACAATCTAATTTTATTCTATATATTTTTAAAATTCTATGATATTTATATATTATAATACTGATCAACTTATTTAATGATTTTAATTATTTCATTAAATATAATTTTTTTTTATAATAATTTTAAATAAAAATTTTTTTAAAAGAAAAAAAAAAATAAAATAAAATATAAAAAACAAATAAAATTTATTATTTTATTTAATTTTCAATTTCCTTAGCTAAGTTATAGATTCTAGAAGCACTCATTTCTAATTCTTCCATAGTTAAGCTTCCATTTTCAATGGCTTCAAGAATATCATTATAATCATCAACAGTACCTGGCATGAAAATATCACCGGTGGCCTTAATAACCTTATGTGGATAAGCATTTGGATATTTACTACCACTATTTCTATCAGTAACCCAATCAGTCATAACAATACCATTGTAACCGAATTCATTTCTTAAGATATCAGAAGTTAATTCCTTACTTTCACTGCTGTGAACTCCATTAATTAAGTTGTAAGAAGTCATGATGGCCTTTGGATGAGCTTCCTTAATAGCAATTTCAAAGCCCTTTAAGTAAATTTCTCTTAAAGTTCTTTCAGAAAGATTACTACTGTTATAGGTACGGTTAGTTTCTTGATTATTAGCAGCAAAGTGTTTAAGGGTAACGAAAACATTTCTGTGTTTTTGAATACCAGAAGTAATAGAAGAAGCGAAGGAACCACTAATGAGTGGATCTTCAGAATAGTACTCAAAGTTTCTACCACATAAAATACTTCTATGAATGTTTAAGGCTGGAGCAAGCCATAAATTAATCTTAAAGAATTCCATTTCATTAGCAACAATATCACCACAAACTTCAGCAAATTGTCTATTCCAACTTTGAGCAATTGCAGTACCAATTGGAATAGCTGTAGTATATTGGTGGTAGATGACAGCATCTGCTGGTGGTTTTGGAGAAAGAGATTCAAAGAATGCTTTAGTTTCTTCTGGAAGATATTCTATCATAGAAGCTGGTAAAATACCATCAGTAGAATGAGCACCATATTCATCAATGAAATAATCCTTTGCAAGTCTTAAACCAGCTGGACCATCAGCCATTACGACTGGTTTTAATCCAGCAATTCTAGCAGTTTCACCAGCGGCACCAGCGGCAGTAATAGAAGCACTACCGATAGTACTGACAGGTCCATCTTGGAAAGCTCCTATAACTAACTTGGCTTTGTCTTCTACCGATAAAGCTTTAACATCTTCAGAAATGATGTACTTCTTATCATAAGGAATAGTTTCTTGCTTAATACTTTCAGCCTTAAGAGTAAATACTTCAACTCCACTCAAATCTTCTTGGTTTCTCTTATTTTCTGGAACGAAATCTTCAAATCCTGGTTTACCCATCTTGTTAGCAACCTTTCTGACGTCAATTCTTGATTCAACATTAATTACACCACATGGCAAAGTGTTTCTACTGGAATTACCAACACGAACAACATAAGAACCTTCATCTAAGAAGTAGGTAGCAGTCTTTTCATCGTAACTAGCAAAGTCAGATAATTTGAAACTTAATTTAAGAGTATCTTCAGTATTTGGTTTTAATTCCTTAGTTTTAGCGAAATTAACTAAAATTTGATATGGTTCGTCGATAGTAGTACCTGGCTTAGATAAGTAGAGTTCTAAAACTTCCTTACCATTGTATTGGCCAACATTCTTAACAGAAGCTGTTACTTCAAATTTTTCACCAACTAATTTAGAAGAACCAACATCAAATTCAAAATCAGTGTAACCTAAACCAAAACCGAATGGGAACATAACATCAATACCAACAGTATCGAAGTAACGGTAACCAACATAGATACCTTCCTTATAATTAGTATCATCTGGATCACGGAAGTTGTCATTAGTTGGATAATCTTCGAATTTAGTCCAAGTTGTAGTAAGCTTACCGGATGGATATTTATCACCAGTAACAATATCAACAAGAGTCTTAGAAGTGTTGACACCAAGTTGAGATAAAACTAAAATATTTTTAACTTCTTCGAGTCCGGACAAATCAACAGCACCACCAGTATTTAAAACAAGAATGAACTTCTTGAATCCCTTATTTAAATCTAAAATCATTTTTCTTTCAGTATCAGTAAGGTAAACATCACCCTTAATGGCATTTCTGTCACTACCTTCACCTGAAATTCTTGCTAAAACATAAATAGCTAAATCACCTTCAGTAGCATATGGAATATCATATTCTGGTTCTGGCATAATAACACCCATGTTAGCCATTGGATTTGCTTGATTTTGGCTCATTATATATTCTTTAAATTCAACTTTAGCTTCATCGTAAACTTTATCGTATTCATCTAAGTAATCTTTAGTTAAAATTTCAAAACCAGCCTTAGTGAAAGCTTCTTCAACAGTATCAACATAACGAGAATTAACATCACCAGAACCTGTACCACCCTTAATAGTTTTTCTTACACCATTACCATATAAGTAAACAGATTTTAAAGTATTTCCGATTGGGAAGTCACCATTTTTTCTTAATAAAACAGTACATTCAGATAAATAATTATCTAAAATATTAACATGATCTATTTCAAATTGATTTATATCGCCAGTACTTTCTGTTTGATTTGTAGAGACACCTAAATAATCCAAAAAAAAAAAAAAAAATTAAATCAATTATTTATTATTAATAATTAAAATAACATAAATGTAATAATTATCTAATAAATTACTACCTTCTTGTGGAACTGGAATAGCTAATGCAATATTAAATATGCATAAAGCATATGATATTAAATCAAAAAATTTCATTTTAATTTTTTTTTATGAAATATATTTAATTTTTTTTTTTATTATTCTTTTTAGATAAATATATAACCTTTTTTCAGTGATTTATTTATTTAATAATATTCAATTACTATTTCAATCTTCTTGTTGAAAAAAAAATTTACGAAAAAAATTTTTATTTATATAATTTTTATATATATATATATAATATATATTATATTAATAATTTTATTTTTTTTTTTTTTTTTTTTTTTTGATTTTCTTTGAAATGATATTAATTTATCATCTGTAACACCACAAAAATATATTAATAAAAAAAAAATAAGCCTCCTTAATTATTCATCATTTAATAATAGTAAATAAATATTAAACTATTAATATGCTTTTAATATAATTAATAATATAAAAAAATTATTAATATCAAATAAAAAAAAAAAAAATAACTTGGTATATATTAAACTTTTTAAAAAATATATTAAATCTAATTTATTAAATTAAATTATTAAATCCTAATTATTATAAATTTAAAAAAAATTTTAATTTTTTTAAAAAATTAATTTTACATTTTTGTGATTAACTTTTTCCGCTACTTTATTTCTTATTAATAAATTTTATTCTAATAGTATAATATTTTATAAATATTAATCACTAACAAAAGTAACTATAATAAATATATTAAACAACTAAAAAAAATATTAGAAAACTAAAAAAAAAAAAAGAATTAAAAAACTAAATAATTAAAAATATAAATAATAATAATAACAATAAAAAACTCTATTAAATAATAAAAAAATATTTATATTAATAAACACCTTTATTTCTAATACTATTATTATCTTTAATCTAGTAAAGAAAAATAAGTTAAATTATCTACCAAAAAGAAAAAAAAAAAAAAAATTATATATTAAAAGATTATAAAATTTAATATTGCGGCAAATTTTTTGTTGTGATGTAACAACCTATTAATAACTTTAAATTTATATATTATTATTTTTATTGGTAAACGGCTTATTTTTATAATATATACTAATATAATAATTATAATAATACCAATTCAGTAGATTTATTAATAAATATTAAAAGAAAAAAATATTAATTTAAATAAATATAAATTATGAATTAAATTTATATTAAAAAAAAAAGAAAAAATAAAATATTTTATATCAGTAGAAAAAAAAATTAATAATAATAAAAAAAATACTTTGTAAATTACACGTTAAAAATATATTATTTATTAAATAATATATTTTTAACTTGTAATTTACAATTTTAATATTTATTTAAATTAATATTTTTTTTCTTTAGTTTTCATTAATTTTAATAAATCTACTAAATTGGTACTTTTATATTATTATATCTATATGAAATAATATAATATATTTATTAATACGTTATATCCGTTTTATTAACAATAAATATTCAATATGGTACATTTAACAAATCAGAAATTGATAAGCATCTTGATAGACATTGAATATCACTATTAGTATATTAACATTTTACGTTATGTATGTTATAATCCTAATTTATTGTAATACAACAAATATATATATTTATAAAGAAATTATGAATGCAATAATTCTAATTTATTGTAATACAACAAATATATATATTTATAAAAAAATTAAACAATTATATATTTTTATATTCAAAAATACTACGGTATATACGTTGAATTAACAAATATATAAAATATTAAATATATAAATAATATTTAGTATATTCTTATGCATACAGCATACAAATACAGAAGAATGTTAACCGAAATCTGAAGTAGATAATAATCTTGTTTTAGTTAGGATTATAATTTATTATTTTAATTTTTTTTTTTTAATGTAATTTAAAATTTATATATTTATGAATGAATATTAAAATATAATTTTTTATTATTTTCATTGTATTTTATATTTTTTTAATTAATAAATATATGTAAATGTAAAAATTTTAATATATAGTATAATTTTTTTTTTATTTTAATAATTTCTATTTCCATGTTTTTATAAAATAAATAAATTATTTTTTTTATATTTATTTATTTTTAAAATTAATTTTATTAATGTACTCTAAAACTTTTTTTTTTAATATTTATGATTATATATATATTTTAAAATTACAAAAAAAAAAAATAAATAATAATAATAATAATAATAATAATAATAATAATAATAATAATAATAATAATTATACCAAAACCACAAATATCCGTTACTTTATAAATTTTATTATAATTTATGATTATATATATATTTTAAATTCTATATATATATATATATATATATATATATTTTTTTTTTCTTTTTTAATTTTTAATATATATATATATATATATACTATATACTCTAGTAGCACACATTTATAATTCTTCAACAGTTATTTACCATTTTTTAAAGATTCAAGAACAGGTTTGTAATCAGCTTCAGAACCTGGTATATATAAATTTCCTGAAGTTTAATAATATTTATGTTGTTGGTAAAGGATATTACAATCAAATCCAACTTGCCAGCCAATCATGACATTATTAAAATCAAATTCATTTCTTATAATGTCAATAATTAATTCTTTACTTTCATTGGTATAGACACCATTAATTAAAATGAAAGTAGTAAGTTTACCAAATGGATACTTCTTGCAAGTAATAATATCAACTAAAGTCTTAGAGGTGTTGACACCAACTTGAGATAAAACTAAAATTTTTTTAATATCTTCAAGACCAGATAAATTAATAAAATCACCTGTGTTTTAAAACAAGCAAAAAATTCTATTTTAGCATCTAAATAAGCTTTATCATATTCACCTAAGTAATTTTTGGTTAAATTTTGAATTCTATTCTTTATGAAAGTTTGTTCAGTAGTACCAAAATAATGAGAAGTAATATCACCTGAACCTGTACCTCCCTTCAATGAATTTCTTACACCATTATCATATATATAAATACTTTTAATATTTTTTTTTAATTTGGAAATCATAATTTTTCTTATCAAAACAGTACATTCTTATAAGTAATTATCCTAAAGATTGATTTATTCTAATTCATAATTATTCGTGTCATCAAAGAAAATTTATGTGACTCAATAAAATAAATAAATAAAATTTTAATAGTAAAAATAAGTAAAAAAAATCAATAAAAAATATTTTATATTAATATTATTACCTTTTTTTTTTTTTTTTTTTTTTTTGAATTGATTTGATTTAATTTGATTTGGCTAAAGCCAGTTTAAAAATTATCAAAGTAAGGATAAAAATACTAAAATATTTCAATTTTAATAATATTAGTTTTTTATATTGCTTATTTTGTAATTATTAACTTTTCTAATTTTATTTTATTTATTTATTTATCTATTGAAAGTAAATTAATTAACATGAAAAAGCAAATCTATATATGAAGTTCGATTTATAAAATTGTATTTAAGTACTATTACATAAACTTTATGTCTCAAAAAAAAAAAAAAAATCTAATGTAATAAATTATGCAATGTGATTTAATAAATAATACACAAACAACAGAAACAAAAATAATAATAATGATACAATTTTTATTATTTATTTTATTATAAAATTAAAATAAACATTTTATGATTTTTTCCATTTCACTTTTATAATATTTATATATATATATATATTCAAATAAATAAATATAAAGAAAAAATATATACACAAATATATAAAAATTAATAATTAATAGTATAATGTTATTGTTTATTTACATAAATTTATTTAATTGTTTATCCCTAACTGATTTATTATTAATCCTGAATATTAATAATATAAATAATTCTGACATTATAATTTTTCTTTTGTTAGAATATGGTAAAAATATATGTAAAAATACATATATTATTAATATTATTTAAAAATATTGATATAGATTATTAATATATATGTGTTTTGATAGTTTAATATGAATTTTTTTTTATTTAAGTATGAAAATAAACTATCAAAATTAAACTATATATATATATAAATGATAACCAACATTGAGTTTGTAAATATAAAAACTATATTTCTATTTATTAAATAAAAAACAATAATGATTACTTGAAAAGTTAGAATAAATATAGAAAATACTTTTTTTATAATTTTAATTTTGTATTTATTTTTAAAACTATATATTTCCTAAAAAAAATCAATCACTATAAAACAAATACAAGGTTTATTAATATATAATAAAAAACAACTTCATAACCTTAATATATTAGTATATATATATATAATATAACAATTCATTATAAAATTTAAAAAAAAAAAAAAAAAAAAAAACTCGATCGAATAATTAATAGTTTGTATTAATATAAATATTATAGAACATTCATAGAAGTCAAAACCTAATTATATTAAATCTTATGATTAATGTTTAAATATATTTTACATCAAATCTAAGTAATAATGATTAATTATAAAAAAGTTTTTTTGAAAAAAGCTCATAGAATAGAAAATATGTAAACATACATTAATTTTCTAAATATGTTACTAAATTTAAGAATATTCTTTTATTTAAAAAAAAATTTTTTATTTATTTTTTAATGTATGATAAAAATTAACAAAAAATTTTTAATTTAATTTAAAATTAATATACTATTTTAAATTATATTAATTTAATATAATAAATTAAAAATTGAATAAACCTTAATTATTAAAATTTTTAAATTTTCTTTTTTTTTATTTTCTAAAAGAATTTTATATTTTTAGGAAGAATGATAAGATGGAAAGGCTAATACATTTTTTTTTTTTAGACCAGGATTAAGGAGAGGAGAGAATAGCATGTCGTTTATACAACAGGCTTCTTTTCAGTGATTTCTTGAATAATCATTCAAGGAGGAACAACTACATTAATCCTCTCTACACTAGTAAATATATAGCCTGGCAATAGGAATACCTACCATAACGAACAAACACCAACTTATTATTTATATGGGGGGATGAAAATTGCCCCATATAAATTCAAGTGATTGTCGCAGGGTCAATTCAGAAACCTTATGTGTGTTAGTTCCAAGTACTTACCACCAGATAATATTGGAAAGATATAATACTTCTTTTTTTTTTTATTTCCGTAGTATAATATTGAGGTAGTCACAACTCATCCATATAGGCAGAATTGTCCCTGGTGGATAGACTTACTGAGTATTTAGCATTGGCGATTTGACATGCATATTATTGCTGAGAATTTTCTTGAACACTTTTTCTCGGAGTGCTTCTCCAATTCTTAACTTCCTTTTGAAGCGAGATATTATAACCTAACCCATGGAAATACGTACTAGTTCACTTGGTAATTGCATAAACGTCAGAAAGATTGTAATTTAGTAGAATAGCTACATCGCCAAGTAGAATATATCTATATGGACACCTGAAATCATATACCCAAATGTTAATTCCCTTGTAAATGAAATAAATGACTGTATTTTCCCAACCCTCTCAGACCCACAGTTAGGACAATATCTTATTTATATTACTTAGGATATTCAAAATAATACTATATATATATGGGGAAATACTTATCTGTAACCCTAACCACCATATTCTGTAAAAATCTTCATAAGGAAAACCGAGAAAATGGTCATTGGGCAAGATCGAACCAGTAGCCTTATATATGCTAGCCCACAGACTAACAACCAGGATAGAACCCTGTTCAAGATATAATGCATATTTCAAAAATTTTCCGTAATTCTAATAGTTGCAGCTATAATAAATATTTAATAAAAAAATTATTTATAAGAATAATTTAATTAAAATATTTGTATTTTTATTTAAATTTTGATTTTATTATTCATTATTTAATAAAGATAATGTATTTATATAAATAGTCATACAAAATATTATTAAAAGTTAAATATTATAAATAATATGTAGACATCTTTAATTTTTAAAATAAGAATTATTGAATTTTAACTTCAATGATAATGATTATACTATTTATAAGGTTTATAATATAGAAAAAAAAATTAATCCATATTTATTATAATTCAAATGATTTTTATAAAATTATAGTTTTTAAAATTTATATCCCTTACTAATTGTAATTTTTATTATTTAAATCTTTAAAAAATATTATATATTAAAATTTGTCATAAAAATTTTATTATCTTTATTATATAAATTATTTGCCAATTAATAATATGAATATTAAAGAAATTATAATAAAAGAAAAAACGCTTTAGTAATTATAAACTCCATTAAATATTCTTTTTATGCTTAATAATATTAACAAAAATATAAAATGTAATAATTAGGGTAATAAAATCATTATAAAGTGATTAAAATGATTCAATTATTAGGAGCTTGATGTTGTTAGAGTTCAATTATGTCAATTTATTGTAATACAAAATAATAGTAGATGCTATGAAACCATTTTATTAAAAGGAAAACTATATTAAATATAACAATATTCTAATACAAAAAAAAAATCAATATTTACACTTAATATTAAAGTATTTTAATAATAACTAAAAGGTAGAATAAAAAGAAGATTATATTTATGTATAATTTTTTTAATATTAATAGTTATAAATAAAAATTTCATAAATTTATTAAATATAACAATAATACAGATATTTTAATTTAGTTAATTTTTTTTTTTTTTTTTAAAAAAAAAAGGGAGTTAAATAATTAAATTTTGATTAAATAATAATTTTTTTAATTTTTTTTTTGTTTGTTTGTTTGATTGTTTGTTTTATTTTATTTTTTTACTATATTCATTTAAATTAAAATATAACTTACATATAAAAAAAGATTGAATTAACATAAAAATTGAATTAAATCAATTAATATATTTTAAATTTAATTAATCCTTTTAATATTGTAGAATGCTCATTTTTATTTTTACCTTTCACATTATAAAAAAAAAAATTAAAGTTAATTATTATAAAACATAACAGATAAATTTATTATTTTATCAATATTATATTTTTTATTGGTGAAAGGATATTGCGTAGATATATAATTTTTAATTATATATAATTTTATTATATTTAAATTATTATTATTACTGATTATTATATTTATTTATTTAATATTTAAATATACAGGATAATTTTTTTTTATAATATATTTTATTTTAATGAAGTTTAGTTGATATTCTTCTAAAATTTTATGATTTTAATCTAGTATTCTTGTTGATATTTATATTACTATAAAATTTAGTTTAAAATGTGTTTTAATAACACAATAATATGCTAATATTAACAATAATTTGAATTAAATAAAGTAATATAGTTAAAAGTTATATATATCCTAAATAATTAAAATAATCAATAAAATCTTTTTTTAATAATACAAATATTTTTTATATTTTTAATAGTTTTATTCATAATTTTTTAATTTAGAATATAATGATAATGTAATTATAAATTAAAATAAAGTTTTTCGCATTTTTTTTCACAATTATTTTTTAATTTATTTTATAATAATTTCATGTATAATATTTTATTATTGATTAAAGTTTATTATTTCGTTCTGTATCATCTTTATTAATGTAAAAATGACTAAACCCTAATAATTAATAAATTATTTGATTATTTGATTATTATCTAACAATGAAAAATTAGTTTATAGATTAAATTTATATTATAATAGTAATTATTAAGATAATAATGAACTGATAAAAATAATAAATAAAAATTACAAAATAAATAAATAAATTATATTAACACATTTTATGGAAAATTAATTTATCAATATATCAATATGGATAATAACAAAATATTTCAATATATATGTAACAAATTATTTCAAATAATATTAAGTATCAAAAAAAATTTATCAGAAAAAAAATTATATAAAAATATTTATTATATTTGATATTAATACCAATTATAAAAATAAGTTTAATATTACCTATATATATATAAAAAGTATTTATTATTTAAATTATATTTGAATAAAACGGTAGAATTTTTTAATTAATAAAATATTATTTAATTTAAAATTTAAAAAAAATTAAAAAGTTTAAATAATTCATTAAAATTTTATTTTCAATAAAATAAAATTTTATTTAAATTTTCATGTCATTAAAAGTTTAATGAAAGTAATAATATAAAAAAAGAAAAGTTAATATATTGTAAGATTTTCATTTTAATATTTTTAAAAGTAAATTGATTGTTATAAAATAATAATAACCATTAAAATTATTATTATTATTATAAACAACTCTGATATATTCTTTATAAGAAGAAAACTTTTTAAAATAGGAAAAAAATGATAAGAATAAATATGAATAAAAATATATAAAATAAATAAAATTGAAAAGAATGGAATGACCTTATACTTTAAAGTATTTCATAAATTATAAAGTAAACTATTTTTAAATTTTAATGAATAAATAGTATAAAAAAAAATAATATAATATATTATTTTATATAATAAATTCGTTATAAAAATTAAAATTCAAAATAAAACATTAGAGAAACAAAAATGAATGATTTAATTTAATATAAAAATTATATTTAGAGTTAAAAACCAGAAGAAAAATAAAAAAAAAAATTTTTTTGCCATTCTGGGAATGAAAGAGATAAAAGGTGCTGTCATCTTTTTCAACCTATTTCATAGGGTTTTGGAAATGAAGACTTTCTTTTACTTCCCTAACAAAGAAATTATCCTTGGCTTGACGACTTTTCATTTTATCCCATCAAAGTTACCTATTTATTGTATTTACCTTTTTCCTTTTTATTTTAAAACATTTTTTATTTTTTCAATTATTGATGTAAAACAAATTTATATTTTAAAATAAATTTATTGTATCATATTTATTTAATCTTATATTAAATTTCTATTAAATATTTAAATAAAAATTCAGACAGTACTACATAAAAAAAAAGTAAAATTATATTGAAAATATTAGTATTAAAATAAAGTAATACTATTAATTATTAATACTAAATTAATATTATGATATAATTCATTATGAAGAAGTACTTTATTTTATTTTATTATTTAATCAAATTTGATAAAATAAAATTATATATTATTTTAACGTTAATAAAATTATATATTATCCTAACAATGAATGACATTAATTAACAGAGACAATAGGAAAATGAAATTTAATTTATCATTATTTTTTTTTATCTACTATTTTTTATTTATTATTTATTTATTGTTTATTTATTATTTATTTATTATTTATTTATTATTTATTTATTATTTATTTATTATTTATTTATTATTTATATATTATTTACTTATTATTTACTTACTATTTATTATTATTTATTAGTTATCTATTATCAATTATCTATTATTTATTTATTTACTTATTTATTTATTTTTTATTAATTTATATATTCTTAATTTATTTTTATTTTATATTACTTCATTCATAATTTATTATTTATTTAAATATTAATGAAAAAAATTTTTTTAATTTATTTATTTATATAAATAGTAAAAAAGAAATCATATTAATTAACATTAAATATTATATAATATTATTTAAAATTACACAATTTACGGTTATGTTACATCAAAAAATCTATTAATTAATAATCAAAACTTAAATATTAATAATATAAACATTTAATATGGATAATATACTTCATAGTATATTATATTTTATGTATCACATTTTTTTTACTTAAATATATACTTAAATTTATTTTTAAAAAATATGAGAATATACCTGTTTTTAATTTATCATATTTAAATATTAAAACCTTGTGTAGTTATTATTTGTTATGCAATTAATTAAAAATATATATCTATTTGGTAATATAAACTATTATTCTTCGAAAGAACTAAAAAAGTATATACTACTATACCGATTTAGAAACGATGTATTAACTTATATTTTATATTATTATTATTCAAAACTAAATCTATTCTCTTTCAATAATAATATTATTAATTTATAATATCTAAATAATTCATACTTAGCATATATCTTCCATATTTAATATATTATTATTTTTTAATAAAAAAAAAAAAACTACTACTTCATAATATTTAAAATATTATATAACTTTTAATAATATAAATTTAACTCTACATTTATAGTACATCAGTTATACTGATAATAAGTAATGACATTAAAAAATTATAAATTATAAAGTTAGTTATTAAAATATTTAATAATAATAATAATAAAAAAAAAAAAAAAAAAAAAAAAAAAAGTGAAATGTTAAATTTACAAGCCATGATTCAAAAAAAAAAATATATAAATGTATATATATTATATCTATATAATACATCAATTTTATATTAAATGTTTTGTTGATTTTATATAATATATTAATTTAACCTTAAATAATAATCTTTTATTATAATATTATTAAATATTAAATAAACTTTAATTATTATTATTATTATTATTACTATATAAAGTATTATATTAAATATTATATTAACATTTTTCAATAATTTATTAAAGTAATGATAATATTAAAATTTTTTTTTATATTATAAATATATTATTTTGTACTACGTTATATCAAAACATTGTTAAAAGAATATTTTAATTTTATAAATCATGTATTATTTGGTTAATAAAATTTTATTATATAAATAGTACGACTTTTTTTCCAAATTAATCATCAGAAATAATTTTATTTTTTTTAATAAAAAAAAAAATAAAATAAAAATAAAAAAAAAAAAATAAAAATATTTATATATATATATAATAAACAATAGATAAAATAGATAATAAAAAATAGAAAAATAAAAAAAAATAAAATATATAAAATATATATATAAGTGGAAGAATTAAAAATGAAATTCTTTAACTTAATTGTATTATCATTATTTGTATATAACGTTGTCTTAGCTAAGTCCATTAAGAAAGAATGTAAATATCTTTTAAATAATATAAAAAAGTTTATGTATAAATAATTATTGCTTTTGTATTAAAAATTTTTTTGTATCTTAATTTTTTTTTGTTAATAATAATACTTTTAGGGACATCTAAAAGCGAAAAGACTGATTCAAATGGTATAAATCAATATGAAATTGATCATATCAACACTTTAGATAATTACTTATCAGAATGTACTGTTTTATTAAGAAAAAATGGTGATTTCCCAGTTGGTAAGAAAAACAAAAATATTTATTTATATGGTAATGGTGTAAGAAAGACTATTAAGGGAGGTACAGGTTCTGGTGATGTTAACTCTCGTTCATTCGATACAATTGAACAAGCTTTCACTAATGCTGGTTTCAAAATTTTAAGTAAGGATTACTTAGATGAATACGACAAAGTTTACGTTAAAGCTAAGGAAGAATTCAAAAAGAAAGTTCAAAGTGAAGCTGTTGATCCAATGTCTCTTATGGGTGTTGTTATGCCAGAACCAGAACACGAAATTCCATATGTTAAGAAGGGTGATTTAGCTGTTTATGTTTTATCTAGAATTTCAGGTGAAGGTAGTGACAGAAAACCAAATAAGGGTGATATCTACCTTACTGATACTGAAAGAAAGATGATTTTAGATTTAGCTAAAGGATTCAAGAAATTCATTCTTGTTTTAAATACTGGTGGTCCAGTTGATTTATCTGGTCTTGAAAAAGTTAAGAACATTTTACTTTTATCTCAACTTGGTGTCAACACCTCTAAGACTTTAGTTGATATTATTACCGGTGATAAGTATCCATCTGGTAAGCTTGCTACTACTTGGACCAAATACGAAGATTATCAAACTATTGGTGGTTTTGGTGAAATGGATGATACTGACTACAAGGAAGGTATCTATGTTGGTTACCGTTACTTCGACACTGTAAAGAAGGATGTTATGTACCCATTCGGTTTTGGTTTAGGTTACACTGATTTCAAATTTAATGTCAGTTCTGCTAAATTAGTTGGTGACAAATTTGAAGTTAGTGTTTCTGTTAAAAATGTTGGTAAATTCAAGGGTAAGGAAGTTTTAGAACTTTACTTATCTAAGCCAGGAACTACTATCGACGAACCATATCAAATTTTAGTTAACTTTGCTAAGAGTAAGGAATTAAAGCCAAATAAGAAGCAAACTCTTAAATTAAGTTTCAAATTATCTGACTTTGCTAGTTACGATGAAAAGACTGCTACCTACTTCTTAGATAAAGGTAAATATGTTGTTCGTGTTGGTAATTCTAGCAGAAATACTAAGCCATGTGGTGTTATTAAGGTTACTTCAAGAATTGATGTCAAAAAGGTTCAAAATAAGATGGGTAAACCAGAATTCAAGGACTACGTTCCAGATGTTAAGAGAAAGCATGAAAACTTAAGAGGTGTTAAGGAATTCACTCTTAAATCCAAGAGCATTAAGAAGCAAGTTGTTAAGTACAATAGTAAGTATGAAATTAGTGAAGCTGTTAAAGCTTTATCTGATGAAGAAAAGGCTAAATTAGTTATTGGTGCTTTCCAAGATGGTCCAGCTAGTGTTATTGGTAGTGCCTCTATTTCTGCTGCCGGTGCTGCCGGTGAAACTGCTAGAGTTGCTGACTTAAATCCAGTTGTTATGGCTGATGGTCCAGCTGGTTTAAGACTTGCTAAGGATTATTTCGTTGATGAATATGGAGCTCATGCTATAAGTGGTAGTATGCCAGAATCTATGGTTGAATTTATTCCAGATGAAATTAAGGCCTTCTTCACCACCCCACCAGAAGTTCCAGAAGGAGCTGAAATTCTTCATCAATACACTACTGCTATTCCAATTGGAACTGCTATTGCTCAAAGTTGGAACAGACAATTTGCTGAAATTTGTGGTGATATTGTTGGTAGTGAATTAGAACGTTTTAAGGTTCAATTATGGCTTGCTCCAGCCTTAAACATTCATAGAAGTATTTTATGTGGTAGAAACTTTGAATACTACTCTGAAGATCCATTAATTAGTGGTGCTTTCGCTTCTTCCATTACTAAGGGAGTTCAAAAGCACAAGAATGTCTTTGTTACTCTTAAGCACTACGCCGCTAATAACCAAGAAACTAACCGTTACCTTAATAGTAGTAATGTTTCTGAAAGAGCCTTAAGAGAAATTTACTTAAAGGGTTTCGAAATTGCTGTTAAGGAAGCTAATCCAAAAGCTGTTATGACCTCTTACAATTTAATTAACGGAGTTCACACTAATGAAAGTAAGGAATTAACAAATGATATTTTAAGAAATGAATTTGGATTCAAGGGTATTGTTATGACTGATTGGGTTGTTGGATTAGGTAGCAATGGTAAGTACACTGGACCAACTCCATACAATGTCATTAAGGCTACTGGTGATATTTACATGCCAGGTGGTAAGGCTGATTACGAAGCCGTTCTTGCTGCCTTAAAGGATGGTAAATTATCTAAGGAAGAATTAGAAATGAGTGCTACTAGAATTTACAACTTATCAAAGGAAATTTTTAATTAAATTTAATATAAAAAAAATTTTTTATAATGTTTAAATTATTTTTTTTTTATTAGAAATATTCCTTAAAATTTTTTTAATATTATGGAACATTAAAATAAAAAAGTTTAATAGAATTTTTTTGTTTTTGCTTAAATTCTGTTTTATCATAATGAAAATCATATGATAAAAAATATAGAATTAAATATTTAAAAAAAATTTAAAATTAAAATAGAATTAGATTTTGAAATAAAAAAAAAAAATTAGAAGAAAATATATTAATAAAATAAAAAGCATTTAACAAAATATATAAATAAATATAATTGTTAAAATACTTTAAAATATATAAATATATATATAAAAAAATATTAAATTATTTATTTAAAAATATAGAATAAATTATAAAATTATTTATAAAAAAAAAAAAAAAATAAAAAAAAAAAAAATAAAAAAAAAAAAAATAAAAAATAAAGATAAAAAAAATAAAAATAAAAAAAAATCTTATCGTATTTTAGTGTAATATTTATAAGATTGAGGATAATAACTATATATTATAATTGATTTTCCTGATTTTTTTATAATTATGAAAAAGAATATTTTATTAAAAACTTTTAATATGTAATCAATACTATAAAATTGGTAAAATATATATATATATAATATTATAATTAAAAAAATTAATAATATTATAAAAAAGGATTGAAAATATTTATTAACAATAATAAAATCTTTAAAATTTATATAATTATGTTCTATATTTGATTAGCTTAAAATATCCCCAATTCAACTTAGGGTTTTCGTGGATTATACCTTTACGCTGTGGTTTTAAATTCAATACTACTATTGCTATTAGAATGAGTAGAGTTTCAGAAGATTGTCCCAAGACTTGCCCCTGTTGTAGTGAAGATAATCAATCTTTTGAACAATGGATTTTTAAATGCAATGCTCTTTCATCTTTTAGATAGAATTCTTTAAATTTCATCGATGATTTCTATGTTTTGTTCGCTAGAAGATTAGAGCGTTTAATCCTCTTTCTTCCTATGATTCTATTTCTGATTTTATGATTATATAAATCATTATATATACTTGTTTCTTCTTGGTGAAAGTTTAGCTTTAAATGGTCTACATTTCGATAGTGGGGAACAGAGACAATTAAATGAACTACTTTTCAAAGGTTCATCTGAGTCACCTGTTCCAAAAATTATGGGCTTGACAGAATTCTTAACTAGCACAATACCTATCATAAGTAGTTCGTTTGAGCTATTATTTGATAGGTATTCCAAATTATCAAACTTTACCAAGAGCGTCGACGTCATACTAATAAGGCATAATGATAATATGGGATCTTCATCTATTTCTACGAAGGGTAAATCTCGCTTTAATAGCTTAATCAATGATGAATCCGGGGAGAGTTTAGTGGACATCACATTATCTATTTTAAAGATGTTACTTCTAGGTTTTATTTCTTTTTTATTTATTAGGAAGGGAAAAATTCCCGCATAGTACATCTTGCCAAAATACATAGTATTTTTGAACTTTTTTATTTTTTTATTTGTTTAACTTTTATTTTTATTTTTAATTTCAAATGTACTTAATTCAACTTTTGATGATCTTTCTTGTGGTTCAGGGGAGAGTTTAGTGGATACCATACTATTTATTTTAAAGACGTTACTTCTTTTTTTAATTATTTTAGATTTAACTGGTGATCATGTTACTTCACATTGTATACACCGAAATTTTTTAACTTTTGAACTTATTTTTATTCTTTATTAAATTAAATTTTTTATGATAAATTAAAATTTTTTTTTTTTTTTTATTCTTTATTATTTTTTTATTTAACTTAATTTTTACATACATTTTATTTTTATCTTAAATAATATAATGTATTTTTTTTTAAAAAAATATAATGAATAAAAATTAAATCATCTATTTAATAAAGCACTAGAAGTTTATTCTCTTCCTGGTCTAAAAAAAAAAAATCTCAGTTTTACTTAGAAATATATCGCATTGTAGAAGTTATTCATGGGATAAAGAAAGTAAAATTTTAGCGGACAAATTAGATAAATTTCATCAAAAAAAAAAAGAAATTGTAAACTTTTACTGGAATAGAAATATGGCGGGAAAATCAATCAAGGCTAAGGCTTATAAGAAAAATAAATATGAAAATACTAGAGACTATTTAAAGCTCAATTTTAAGTATCCTTAATTTAGCATTGGTTTCCAATGGATACTTCGTGCTAGTTGTGGATATAAATTCGAAGCTCATGTTGCCAAAGTCGGCAATATAATTGAATAGAAGTGTCCATAACAATGTCCTTGTTGTTATAGAAAAAATTAGTAATCCTTGATTGGACCATTAGTTTTCTAAATGCTATCTTTTCTGTGATTTTCGAATGAAATATTTTAAGGATATTGAATTACTTTATTATGAAAAATTTTTTATAATTTCTAAATACTGCCTAATATCAAATAGTAATATAAATACTGTTGTCACATATATGAAATATTGTAGAATCAAGTAATGATTCTTTTATTAGTAATAAAGAGTATAATATTAATTATAATAACAATAGAAATAATATTATTAATAATAGTAGTATTAGTAATATAAGTGATAGTGAAAATAATAGTATTGCTACTAATAATGTAATGAATAGGTCAATTGGAGAAAATCATGTTAATATAAGTAAATTTCTAAATAATGAGTGTGTAAATATATATGATATATATGCGACGTTATACCGATTATATAACTTCCTTTTTGGTAGAAGAGATGCAGTTATTATTGATTTAAATTATAAAAAGGAATGTAATATTTTTATTTAAGAACCAAATCATTTCTAGTGATTATTCTGAAATACCATTCTTGGTGCGATCTTCGGCTCTCTTTACAGAAATTATTCCTAGGGCTAGAACTCCACATGGGTTGCTATCCTGATAGTATAAGTAAAAACTAACTAGGAGCGTCAACGATGAAAATGCAATAAGACAGGCTAGCAAGGTCAATACCTCTGAAGAAGAAGACCATAATTTCTTTCAAATTTTCAATTCGAACCCTAATCCAGAATAAGAATTCTTTTAAATAGAAATTTTATAATCTAGGGATGAGGTTCGTGGCATATGGACTTTTTTTCTATATTTATTTATACACTCCATTTTAAATATTACTTTTATTTCACATTACCATTTAAAATATTATTATGTTCAAAATGGACAAATAATATTTATTTTTTTATTAATAAAAAATATTCATGAAATTAATAAATGAATAAAAAATAAAATTAAAGTTCGCAATAATTGCGGCTATTAAATAATAATAATATTAATAATAATAATAATAATAATAATAATAATAATAATAATAATAATAATAATAATAATAATAATAATAATAATAATAATAATAATAATAATAATAATAATAATAATAATAATAATAATAATAATAATAATAATAATAATAATAATAATAATAATAATAATAATAATAATAATAATAATAATAATAATAATAATACTCCTTTTTTTAAATCCTTATAATAAAAATTTTCTTTATATATATTTTATATATTTATATATAAATTTATTAGTTTTTTTTATTTATTTTAATAAATTTCTTGTGTATAGATTTTTATCTTTATACAATTATTATATTAAAATTTTCATTTTAGTATTACTTATAATTAATATTCCATATTTTAATAATAATAAATATAGCAAAGAAACTGTATTTTTTTTTTCTAGTCTAAATAAAAAATAGCAAAAATAAAAACATTTATCTATTTAAGTATGTTTTACTATTTTTATATAATATTTAATTTCACTTACTTTCTATAATTAAATATTAAATAAATATTTATACAATATGATATATTTAACATTTAAAAAAAAAAATTTAATGAATAATTAAAATAGCATTATCAACAATTATTAATTATTCATATTTAATAATCATGAAAGATAATTTAAAAATTAATAAGAATTAAAATAATTTTATCTATTTTTAAATCATCTATTAATATATATATATTCTTCTTTTAAGATTCTTCAACTGATTTTGCTAATTCATAGACTCTAGAAGCACTCATTTCTATTTCTTCTATAGTTATTTCTCCTTTATTTAATGCATCAAGAATACCATTGAAATCATTAACAGAACCTGGCATTATAACATTATTTGTTGCCTTAGCAACCTTATATGGATTTGATATTGGATACTTATTACCTGCACCTAATCCTACTAACCAATCCGAGATAACAATACCATTGAATTTAAATTCATTTCTTAATATATCAGAAATTAATTTCTTATTTTCGTTAGCATGTTCTCCGTTAATTAAATTGTATGAAGTCATTATAACCTTTGGATTAGCTCTCTTAATGGCAATTTCAAATCCCTTTAAGTAAATTTCTCTTAAGGCTCTTTCAGAAACATGACTATTGTTACTATAACGATTATTTTCTTGATTGTTAGCAGCAAAATGCTTGAGAGTAACGAAGACATTCTTATGCTTTTGAACTCCTATAGAAATATGAGAAGCAAAGGTACCAGCGATTAATGGATCTTCAGAGTAGTATTCAAAGTTTCTACCACATAAAATATTTCTGTGGATATTTAAGGCTGGTGCAAGCCAAAAATTAATCTTGAAATATTCTAATTCACTACCAACAATATCACCACAAATTTCAGCAAGTTGTTTGTTCCAACTTTGAGCAATGGCTGTTCCGATTGGAATTGCTGTAGTGTATTGGTGAAGAATTTCAGCTCCTTCTGGTGGTTGTGGATTACGAGCATAGTAAGCTTGTTTCGTTTCATCTGGAAGAAATTCAATCATAGATTCTGGTGTACTACCGGTGAGAGAGTGTGCTCCATATTCATCCACGAAATAATCCTTTGCAATTCTTAAACCAGCTGGACCATCAGCCATAGTAAGAGGTTTTAATCCAGCAATCTTAGCTGTTTCACCAGAAGCACCAGCTGTAGTTTCAGTAACAATTTCTGGTCCTTTTTCGTAAGATCCAATAATTAATTTAATTTTTTCTTCATTAGATAAGGCCTTAATAGCATCATTAACCTTATATTCACTATTATATTCTACTACCTCTTCCTTAATTCCATAATCTTTAAGATCAAATACTTTAACTCTACTTAAATCTTCTTCCTCTCTCTTGGTTTTCGGAACAAAATCTTTAAAACCTGGATCACCCATCTTATTTTCAACTTTTCTGACATTAATTCTTGAGGCAACATTAATAACACCACAAGGTTTAGTATTTCTACTGGAATTACCCACACGAACAATATAGGAACCTTTATCTAAGAAATATGTAGCAGTCTCTTCATCATAACTAGCAAAATCAGATAATTTAAAGCCAACTTTTACATTTTGTTTCTTGAATGGTCTTAATTCTTTAGTTTTCGCAAAGTTTACTAAAATTTGATATGGTTCATCAATAGTAGTACCTGGTTTCGATAAATAAAGTTCTAAAACTTCTTTACCATTAAAACTTCCAACATTTTTAACTGAAACATTAGTTTCAAATTCATCGCCAACTAATTTTGAAGATAAGACATTAAAATGAAAATCAGTGTAACCTAAACCAAAACCGAAGGGATACATTACATCAGCATTTACGGAATCGAAGTAACGGTAACCAACATAGATTCCTTCCTTGTAGTAAGTATCATCTTTATTTCCAAAATCACCAATAGTTTGATAATCTTCATATTTAGTCCAAGTAGTAGCTAATTTACCTGATGGATACTTTTTACCTGTAACAATGTCAACTAAAGTTTTAGAAGTAGTGACACCAAGTTGAGATAATAATAAAATATTCTTAACTTCATCAAGACCAGTTAATTCAACTGGACCACCAGTATTTAAAACAAGCATAAATTTTTTGAAGCCTCTCGCTAAATCTAAAATTATTTTCTTTTCAGTATCAGTGAGAAGAAGATCACCCTTAATAGGATTTCTATCATTAGCTTCTCCTGAAACTCTAGTTAAAACATAGATAGCTAATTCACCTTCCTTTTCATATGAAATTTCATAATCTTGTTCTGGCATAACAATACCCATAAGTGACATGGGATTTTCCGTTTCACTTTGAACCTTCTTTGCAAAAGCTTTTTTAGTTTCTTCATAAACTTTATCATACGCATCTAAATAATCCTTGGTTAAAATTTCGAAACCAGCCTTGCTGAAAGCTTGCTCAATGGAATCGAAAGAACGACAATTAACATCACCAGATCCTGTACCACCCTTAACAGTCATTCTAGCCCCATTACCGTATAAATGAATTTTTTTAATATCATTACCAATTGGGAAATCACCATTTTTTCTTAATAAAACAGTACATTCTGATGTGAACTTATCCAAAATATACATATGATTAATTTCAAATTGGGTCATACCAGAATTAGCTAATTCGGAATCATTAATATTATTACATTTTGAATTATTTCTTCTGTTAAGATCTATAGATATTAATATATTTAATTTATTTATATTTCATTTTTTTTTTTTTAAAAAAAAAAAATAAATTAATAAAAGATATTAGTATTGAATCTTTGTATATTTTAAATATTTTTTAAAAATATTTATATTAATAATATTATACATTACATTTATTATTTTTTCTAGCAAAGGTAACATTAATTATAATTAACGTTACAAGTAAAATATAATTGAAGATTTTCATCTTTCATTAATTAAAAAAAAAAAAAATGCTTTAATCTATATATATATATATTTATCTTTTTCAATTTTTGTTATTATATATGTATATTTTATTTAAAAATTTTATTGATAATAAAAAAGAAAAAAAGAAAATAAAATGATTCTTTTTATATTTTTAAAATTAAAATTATTTAAATATTTATAAAAATATAGTAATTATAAAAATTATTTTATACCAAACATAAAATATAAAAACTACTATTATTAATAATAAAATTCATTATTAATTATATTTTTTTTTTTTGGAATTACGAATTACATTAATATAGTCTCCAATACCATAATTAATAATTATAATTTATAAATTTTTCAATATATTTAATAACTTTTTTTTTTTTTTTTTTTTTTTTAATTATATTTCACATTTAACTTAATTATTTTAATTTTTTAACTTTATTTTATTTAAAATAATTTAAAAAAAAAAAAAAAAAAAAAAAAGGATAAAACAATTTATTTTTGAAAATTATTATATCAATTGTAAAAAACTTTAAAATATAATAAATGCATCATTAATCCAAAATTTTCAATCCAAATTAATAAATTAAAAAATGAATTTTATTATATATCACATTAAATATATTTAATTAAATCTAAAATAAAAATTTAATTTTTCTTAAGAAAAATTTAAAGTTTAATAGAAATTATCATAGAAAGATATTATTCTTTACCAAAGATTTTTTTTATTATTATTATAATATATTGTATCTTTATTTTTTTACAAAAGTAATTAATTGTTTGTTTAATTATTTTAAAATTTTAATATTTTATCAAAAAAAAAAAAAAAAAAAAAAAAAAAGATAATAAAGATTATACAATTATCAAAAAAAAAAAAAAAAAAAGGATAATAAAAATTATAAAATTATCAAAAAAAAATAAAAATAAAAATAAAAATAAAAATAAAAATAATAGTAATAATAAAAAAAAAAAAAAAAAAAAGAGAAAATTAATAAATATTAAATTGTATATTTAGTGAGAATAGTGACATTAAAAGTTGATTTTACAAAAAAACATGGATTTCATATAATAATAATATTAATTTAGATTTATTCCCCTTTTTTTATTATATGAATTCTTATTTTGATCATTTTTAATTTTGTTTTTATTAAAGTTTCAAAATAGTTTATTATATATATATTTTTTTACAAAAGTAATTAATTGTTTGTTTAATTATTTTAAAATTTTAATATTTTATAATAAAAAAAAAAAAAAAGATAATAAAAATTATACAATTATCAAAAAAATAATAAAATTAAAAATTAAAAAAAAACTAAAACAAAATAAAATAAAATAATTAAAAAAACTATTCACATTTAAAATAACTTTATAACTATTTTTATTTTCAATTTATTTATGAATTTTTTTTTTATATATTATTCCATTTGAAATGAATAACATAAAATCCTAAGAGAAAATTTTATTTATTTAGTTTTTTAATATGTATTCCATTATTAAAATTATATTTAATTATTTTTAATTTTTTTTTTCATTAGTTGATTTTTATGATTTTTTGATAATTGGGAATTACTAAAAATAATTTTGTTAATTTAAAACTTAATATAATAATCTCCAATACCATTATTATTAATTATGGTATAATTAATAATAATAATTAATTTTTATCGATGTAGTTTATTTTTTTAAAAAAAAAATAATAATAAAATTTGTAATAAATTTATAATATATATTTCAATACAACTTTTTTTTTTTAATGGTCAATAAGTATAAAAACGAAAGTATAAAAATGAACTTTATTTTTTTTTTTGTTTTATATAATAAATAGTAATTAATACAAATTAAATAAAATAATATTAAAAAAAAGGCTTATTTCTGTTAATAAAATTTAATAATAATAATAATAATTATAATAATAATAATAATAATAATAATAATAATAATAATAATATTATTATTATTATTATTATTATTATTATTATTATGATTATAATGATGATGATGATGATTAATAGTATTTATTTCAACTTTATTAATATATTTTATGGTGAAGAGTTATTTTTTTAAAAAAAAAATATTATTAATCCACATTTTATAGAAAAAAAAAAAAAGATATAAATTATAATTATAATCTTTAAATATATTAAGATATAATAATAATTATAAAAATTATAATAGTTTTATTGATTTACCACATTTTTTAAAAGTTTGCAAAACAAAAATGATATAATCCTCTTTTTTTTTTAAAAAAAAATAAATAAAAAAATATTTAATTAAAATAAATTAATTTTACTTTTTTTTTTTTTTTTTTTTTATAAATATAATTATATGATTTAATTAATATTCAAGTTTTTTTTTTTTTTTTATGAATATAATTATACGATTTAATTAATATTCAAGTTTTTTTTTTTTTTTTATAAATATAATTATATGATTTAATTAATATTCAAGTTTTTTTTTTATAATTATATGATTTAATTAATATTCAAGTTTTTTTTTTTTTTATAAATATAATTATACGATTTAATTAATATTCAAGTTTTTTTTTTTTTTTTTTATAAATATAATTATATGATTTAATTAATATTTAAGTTTTTTTTTTATAATTATATGATTTAATTAATATTCAAGTTTTTTTTTTTTTTTATAAATATAATTATACGATTTAATTAATATTCAATTATAATTAAAAATTTATTTAAATATCACTATATATATTATTATTAAAGTTTTTTTAATTTCAATTTAAAAAAAGAATTTTATTTTAATAATATTATATAAATATGGAATATAAAGCAATAAAGAGATATAATAAGAAAAATATTAAATATAATAAAAATAATATAATGTATAATAATAATTTATACTATTTTTATTTTATAAATAATCTTGTTTATTTTATATATCTTATATATCATCCTGTTAAAATTGGTTTTTTCTTCTTTTATATATATAATTTCTTCTATTCAAATAAAACATTGAACATGTTTTGAAAATTTTGATTTTCATAAAACAATTTTGCGTCTTTTACATTTTTCCCATGTGAAATGAATATATTATTATTTCCATTTTTAATATTAGCTAATTTCTTCTTAATAAGTAACTTTAATATTTGGATCTTAATTCAATAAGAAAAAAAAAAAAAATGGTTTTATATAGCATTTAGATTTAACATTAAAATTATGTGTAGCCTTTATTCATTCATGACCAATCTATTAGTAGCTATAGTTCTTAATTTTAAATACCAAAAGTAGTAAAATAATAGAACGATTTTTTATTATATTATTACCATTGGTAAATAGAATAATTTTAATCCTCCTAACCTTAACTAATGTTTTTTTTTTTTTTTTTTTTTTTTTTTATGTATAATATATATATATATATAATTAATTTATAAAATTTCAAAAATCTAATTTGAAAGGCTTTAGTAAAAAAAAAAAAAAAATATTAATAAATAAAATAAAAAAAGGAAAAATTCAATCTATTTTAATTAATACTATTATAAACCATTTTTATTTTGATTAAAATGAAAATATTTAAAGCTTAACCTCTAATATTTTTGATAAAATATAAATATTAATTTCAATTTTATAAATAAATAAGTTATGTTTAAATTAAAATACTAAATAACAATAATAATAAGTTACAATAATATTAATATTTATATAAATAATAGTGATATTATATATATATATATTTTTTTTTTTCATAGACTTGGAATAAACTTTATTTATTAATTTTTATTAAAAAAAAAAAAAGAAAACATAAAAGTAAAATACATAAATTTTTTTCTTTTTTTTTTTTTTTTTATATTAAAAAAAACTAAAACTACATTTTGAGTTTCTAGGACTAAATGGCCTCTAATTCTTTTATTTACAAAACTTAAAGAAAAAATTTACCTGCTCCTGGCGGGGGTCGAACCCGCGATCTTCGCGTTGCATAAGAGGATCACCCTTATAAGCACGACGCCTTAAACCTCTAGGCTACAGGAGCCTTATCAATTTTTTTAATACAGAATGAACAAATAATACTAATTGTGCTAGAATAATATAAATTATTCTAACCTTATAGATTATTCTATTCTATATAATTGGAACTTTCCAATATTCTTCAAATATTACTAAATAGAAATCTTAAGTTAATAAATCACTAATTAACTTATAATTCCTTTTTGAATTATCCATCCGATTCCATTATAATGTATTAAAAATCTTTAGCCAAGAATATTGTCCTTGCCCACTTAATATATTAATATTATATTTCTTTTGTATTATGTTATATTGAAAATAATCAAATCTATTTAATTAGTTATTAAAATTTTCGTTATCAATTTAAATTTATTTTTAATTACTAAATTTAACTAAACCACAATAAAATATTCTGTATAATCTCTTTATTTTTATTTTATATATATTAGTATTAAACTATTATTAAATAATTAATAATTCAATAATATATAACTACTATTTATAACAATAATATTATTAACTAAAATAATAATTCAATTTCAATTTAAATGTTTTATTTATAAAAATAATTAGTAATTAGTTTATTAAAAAAATAGTTAGGCTTTACAAATTTTAATTTGATAAAAAAATATAAATACATGTAATTTTAGTGAAATAAAATATAATCAATAACTTACTTTTATTAAATAAATAATTATATTATTATTTTTCTTTTATAAATTTAAATAAATAAATATTGATTTTAAAACAAATTATTTTTTTTATTGTAATTTAATTATTTGTGTTAATTATTATTATATTCCTAAAACTATATGAACCATACCATTTTTGATACAAGATGAAAAGAAAAATAATGATATTTTAAAATTATTATTAAATTATATTAATTATATAAAGTTTGTAAAATATATATTATTATAAAATTAAAATTAATTATATAAAAATGATGAATTATATTAATTATAAATCATATAAAATAATATTATTATAGTATAAAATTTAATTATTATAATATAAACTTTTATATTAATGTTTATATAAAATATAACAATTATGATTTAATATAGAGATAATAATTATAAAAAAAAATATATAAAAATATTATAAAAAAAAAAAAAATGTTTTTGTTAAAAAAATTATTGATATATGTTAATTAGTAATAGTTGATTTAATATAAGAAAAATGTTTTAATTAGTTAAGATAGTAGTTTAGTTATTAGTTTTAATAAAATTAGTTGTTTAAGTAATTAATTGTAGAATATTATAATTAAATTATAATTATTAATAGTTAATTAATATGATAAAAATAAAATAAAATAAAATAAAATAAAATAAAATAAAATAAAATAAAATAAAATAAAATAAAAATAAAATATTACAAAACAAATATCCTAAAATAAAAATTTTAAATAATTAAATAAAATAATTAATATTATTATTAGAATATATAATTTAATACAATTCCCCAGTGTAGCGCCCAAAACTATTATAAATACGAATATTTAAAATATATCGTATCATATTTTTGGTGGAGAATCCGGGCGCTGCACTATTAAATTATATGAAAATAATAATAATATTATAAAAAAAAAAAAAAAAAAAAAAAAAAAATTTATTTTTTTTTTTTTTATTAAAATATATATATATATATAATAGTAAAAATAAATAAATAATATTAGAGATAAGTCGAATTAAATAAGAAAATAAATTACGTATTAAATATAAGTTTTGTTTCATTTTTTTTTCCTTTTTTAGTAGTTAATTAATAATGGTTGACGCTTCCAAAGTAAAACGTGATCTACCATATCTATGTGACTATGGTAAAGACATAGACACATGGATAGAAGATTTTTAAGGGTGTCATGGAAATGCATGACATCCAAGATTCATCTAGAATTTTTGTATGGCTAAAAATAGCCGTGGAGGCTGACTTGAGGAACGTTTTGAAATCATTAGTAACCACTCGGAATAATATCACAAGGTATCCAAACTATAAAGAAGTGCAATCAGCTATTGAAAAGTATATGGATATAAAACCAGCTGATAAATGCTCAGTTTTAAAAAATCTGAAAATAAAACCAAATGAAAATATAAAGAATTTTAACTACCGTTATTTAACCTTGTATCATCGATTAGATAGAGATTATCAGAAGATTATATCAGTCGATGATTATTTAAATTCAATAAAATCAAGAATATATGTTCATTCTCAAATTCTCTTAGCCGAATGTGATACCTTGTCGGATGCTTTTGAAGTGGCTGTAAGAGCCGAGAAAGCCGAAAAAAGGACCATAGGAAATAATGAATTTCTCAACACTTCTATGGTCTTCCAAAATAATTCTAATTGTCAAAATTCTTTATTAGAACATCCATTATATAGAGGATTGACCGAAGGAAATAGGGATTTAGATAATTCTATACAAAATGCGTATTATGTGGGCAATGCTGATCTGTTTTCTACTGGTCGATATCGTCAAGAAAGATTTAATTCAAGGTATAATAATAACAACAATAATAATAATCAATTTAGAAATTTTACTTGCTACCTCTGTGGCGAACCAGGTCACAAAGCAAGAGAATGTAACAAAAGAAATTTAAGAAATAAAAATAAATCTCTTAATTATAGTCAGGATCAGAATCAATTAATGACCTTCGGAAAATTTAATTCTGGATTTTATAATGAAAATAATTATAATAATAATGGAAATAGAATGTTTAATAACGGAAATAATGGAAATAATTATAATATTAACAATAATAATAATAATAATAATAATTATAATACTCTATATGGTAATAATAATTATAACAGTAATTATAATAACAATAATAATTATAATAATTTCTATAACAGTAATATTAATAGTAGCAATAATAGTAATTATAATAATTTCAATAACAGTAACAATAATAATAATAATAATAATTTTGGTAACTATAATAATAATTCCAATAATAATAATATTAACAATGGTAATTATAATTTTAGGAACAACAACAATAGAGGAAAAAATAATTATAATAACAATAATAATTATAATAATAACAATTATAGCAATAATAATTATATTAATAGCAATTATAACAATAATAATTATAATAACAATAATATGTATAATAACAATAATAATTATAATAGAAATAATAATTATAATAGTAATAGTAATTATGGAAATAATAATTATAATACTAATAATACTAATTATGACAACTATAACAATGATAACTACAACAATGCAAGAAATATGGAGGAAATAAGAAATAAAAGTAATCCTAGGTACTTTGATAATCAAAATCCTCATCAGCAAAATATTAGAAGCGATAGCAATTTAAAATAGATTATGGGAGAAGGCCAACTTCCAGTAAACAAACCACCCTTTTATGTATAAACAACGACAATTATTGTAATGATAACTTCCATAATCATTATAATAATAATAATAATAATATTAATGAACCTAATAATTATAATGAAAATAATATATATTATAAGAATATTAAAAATAAAAATAATAATTTACTAATTAATAATAATGAAAGAAATGAAAATTATGGAAATAATGAAGAAATGGATATCAAGAATAAAGACAACAACTATAAAAACAATGAGAATATTTATTTAGTTAATAGAAAAGATAATTTTAATACTAATTCCAATGATAATGATAATAATAATTATAATAATTATAATATTTATGATAATTATAATAGTAATAATAATTATTGCAATAAACCAAATTGTAACAATAACAATAATACTAATAATAACAATAACTTTAATAATAACAATAACCATAAAAATAACAAAAATAATAATTACACATATAATAATAATTACATTAATAATCGTTACAATAATGATAATAATAGTAATAGTTATAATAATAATAATAATAATAATAATGATAATCATAATAGTAGTTATAATAATAATTATAATTTTGTTAATAATGGTAATAATTATAATAATGATGATTATAATAATCGAGGTAATATTAATAACAATAATTATAATAATAATAGTCATAGTTATATTAATAATAATAATAGTAATATTAATAATAATAGTGATATTAATAATAATGTTAATATTAATAATAATAATAGTAATTATAACAATAAGAATCTTAATAATAATTATAGTAATAGTGATTATAGTAATGATAATTATAATAATAACGATACTAATAATTACAATCATAATAATAATTATAAAAATTACAATAACTATAATTATAATTATAATAATAGTATTATGAAATGTAATAGTGATAATGTTAATATGAGAAATGATAATAATGATTATTATATCGATGATAATAATAATCATTATAATAATTGTAATAATCATTGTAATAATAATATTAAGGATAATGATAATGAAAAAAATGATTATTATAATAACAATTATAATAAAAATAATAATAATGTTTATTTAAGAGATACCAATGAAGAATTCCAGGATGAAGTTGTTTTTGCTGCTCAGAGAAAAGGGAAACAAAATAAAGAAAAATATAAGGGGCCTTATAAAGAAACACAAAGGCTTCATCTCAAAGATAATCCAGTTCCTATTCACACTCCAGCCATGAAACAAATAAATAATAATAATGATAATTATAATGATAGTAATAATAATGAGGAACTAAATAATAATAAAATAATTGAAGGTGAATATCTTTCTTCTACAAAAAAGGTTAATTTTAGAGAAAATCCAGATATTATTGAAATTAATAATAATGGAAATATTCGAGATGAAGATAATATGAATTTAGAGGATGATCCAAATAATTTAAATTATAATAATAATAATAATCATAATATTAATATTGATGATTATAATAATAATATTAACAATAATGACAATTCTAATAATATCAATAATAATAATAATAATAATAATAATAATAATAATAATAATAATAATAATAATAATAATAATAATAACATTAATGATAATATTAATACTAATAATGATAGTAATAATAACACAGAAAAATTGGAACATTTGGATATATCATATATAAACCAACCAAATATTTCAAACGCAAAAAAAAATTAACAAATTAAATAGAATTAAAGAGATAATATCCAATACTACAAACGAAAATGAAAATGGAGGTAATACTAAGACGTCAAAATTAGAGAAACATATTAAAATGATCAATTTGGTCGATAATTATGATATAAATGACCTGGTTAAAGATGTTGCCAATATAGAAGTCAAACTTAAATTGGCACACTTATTGGACTTATGTCCTAAATTTCGTACCGGGTTTAACAAAGAACAAAAATTAATTAAAAGTACCAGTAAAGAATTTTTAATAAATGCTTTATCATTGTTAAGCGACTATAAAGTTATAAAAGTAAATGGTACTATTGAAGGATCCTACGCAGAAATATTCTTAGATTCTTGTGCAAGTGTTAATTTAATTACTGCTGCTGCATTCGAGAAGTATAAAATAAATAAAACGGCCGTTGGAACTATTTCGGAAAGAATATTCCAGGCTTATTCTAATAATTATATTTCTTCGGATGTATACGAATTAGAAATTGAAATAGGCGGCTACACTTTCAAAGACTATTTCAGAAAAATAGAAAAAGATGATATTTTCGACGTGTTAATTGGTATTGACACGCTTAAGAAAAATAGATTTGTGCTAGATTTAGTTGATGATACTTTATTACGTAAAAATGATAATGGTGATTTTATTGAACTTTCTAATTTAATGTATAATGTAAATTTTTCTAATGTTAATGATTTAAATATTAATAAAAATGATTCTGAAAATTATGTTACGCTTTGTGATGGTATTATCAATTATTGTGCGTGTTCAAATTTTTTGTGTAATGATACTTCTAATATAAATATTAGTGATTTTGATAATTTAATATTATCTAATGATGAAGTTCTTAATAATAATGATTTATTTTCTATTGATAATAATGTGTTATTTCTTAATAATGATTCAAAAATTTGTCCCGCTATTCTTTTAATAACTTCTGATGATAATTCATCTTTTGTTGATTTAAAATCTCTGCAAAATAATAAGAAAATTTCGCTTGTACACGACATATTATCTGAAGTACCTTCTTCTATTAGAGATTCAATTAAAATTTTATTTTTATCATACACGGATATTTTAGCTGTTAAAACAGACGATTTAGGTAATTCTAAATTATTTCCTCATAGAATTAATTTAGTTCCTGGTACTCACCCTGTTAAACAGAGAGCATATAGACTCTCTAAAGTACAAGCAGATGCTCTAAAAAAAGAAATAATTAAACTCATTAACAATAAATTAATTGTTCCTTCAAATTCTCCTTGGTCTTCACCAGTTGTTCTTGTGTTAAAAAAAAATGGTCAAGTAAGAATGTGCGTTGATTATAGAGTAGTAAATAACTGTACGAAGAAAGATGCCTATGCCCTTCCTATTATCGATGATATTCTTTATTATGTAGGAAACACCGCAGTTCTTTCAACAATTGATTTATTTTCAGGATACCATCAAATTCCTATGCATCCTGATGATAGAGATATTACGTGTTTTACTACTATTTATGGTAATTTTAATTTTCAAGTTATGCCTTTTGGGTTGTGTAATGCTCCCGCAACTTTTCAAAGGGAGATGAACCGAATATTCTTCGACTTGATTGGTGTTTGTGTCTTTGTCTATATCGATGATCTTGTTGTGTATTCTCCCTCAATGGATCAGCATATTAAAGATCTTGAAAAGGTTTTCAAAATTCTACATAATAATGGATTAAAAATTAATTTAGAGAAATGTCATTTTTTTAAAGAAGAAGTAGAATTATTAGGACACAAATTATCTACTAAAGGAATTAGTCCTATTGATTCAAAAGTGAATGTTATTATGAATTGGTTACCTCCTAAAAATATTAAGCAACTATGTTCTTTTTTAGGTGCTATTGGCTATTATAGGAAATTCATTTATAATTTTGCTCAAATTGCTAAACCATTATATGAACTTACAAAAAAAAATGTTCCTTTTGTATGGACTGATACTACTAATAAGGCTTTTGTTGAATTAAAAAATAAAATAATTTCTGCACCTATTTTATCACCTCCTGTTTTTGAAAAACCATTTATTATTCGTACGGACGCCTCTAAATATGGTATTGGTGGAGTTCTTATTCAGTTAGATGAGAATAATGATGAAAAGCCTATTTATTTTGAAAGTCGTACCTTAGTAAATGCAGAATTAAACTATAGTATTACGGATTTGGAAGGATTAGCTGCTTACTATTGTGTTATGAAATTTAGACCATTTTTAACAGGTAATAATTTTGAAACTATTTTGTACACTGATCATAAACCCTTAGTTTATATTTTCAATAGTAAAGAACCTACTTCTAGCCGTCATATTAAATGGATTACGGAATTCAGTATTTTAAAAGTTAAAGTTTTATATGAAGAGGGGAGGAGAAATGTAATTGCAGATGCACTTTCAAGATTAAATTCTGGTGAAGATATACAAAATAAGAATGTAGAAGAAAATAAAAATATTATTTTGGAAAACAATTTTAATAAAGATAATAATTCAATTAAAAATATTATTTTAAAAGAGAATATAAGAAATAATAATTCTAATGAAATTAATAAATCAAGAAATAAAATCAGTAGGGAAAATACTAATGACAATTTATTTATAAAAATAGACAATAAAAATACTATTAAAAATAGCAATTTATCTAAAAAAATAAAAATAAATAATATCACAAACAATCATAAATTATATGAGAATGAAAACAATAATAATTATAATAAAAATAATATCTCTGATAAAAAAATAGAAATTAATGGGTTTAATAAAAATAATAACTTTAATACTAATAATAATTATATTAAAAATAACAATTATAATAAAAACAATAATCATAATGAAAATAGCAATTGTAATAAAAATAGCAATTATGATAAAGGCAATAATCCTAATGAAAATAATATTGTTGGAAATAATAATAGGAATAAAAATAATAATCTCAATGAAAATAATAATTATAATAAAATTAATTACTTAGATGAAAAATTAAAAAATTGTAACATTATTCAAAATAACTATTCAAATGAAAACAAAGAAAATTATAATACAAAATATAATAATATACATGATGCATATAAAAATAATAATTATTTAACAAAGGAAACAAGCTTTAAAACCGAAATATTAAATAATAATGTAATTCAAAATAATGTATTATTTAGAGATATAAAAAATGAGAGTACAACAAATGAAAATTCAAAAGAAAATGAAAATGAAAAAAATAATATTGTAAATCAAAATAATATAAGCATTAATAATAAATTCAATAAAATTTTGAATATTGATAAAAATATTAACAAAAAATCTCTTAATAAAAATGAACAAGAAGATCATAGAAGTATAACTATAGGAAAAAAGAAATATAATAATATTTTAAAAATTGATAAAATTAATAATAATTTTACAAATAATAACTTTCAAAAGGATGATAATAATGAAATGTTAAATAATGATATAAATAAAAATTACTCAAGAAATATTTTATCTAACAATAATGTATATCTAGATACAAATTTCGTAATAAATGTTACACCTAATAATAATGATTACAATAATAATAATAATAATAATAATAATAATAATAATAATAATAATAATAATAATAATAATGAAATAAATAATAATGAAAATAATAATAATGATGAAAAATTTTTAAATGATTTTATTGATAATTATATAAAACAAAAATTTGTAGAAATAGATGGGATTATTTATTATAAACAAAATAATAATTTAAGAAGAGTAATTTTTGATGAAAAAGAAAAATGGAAATTAATTAATTTAGCACATAACGTAGGACATGAAGGTTGTTATAAAACCTATCATAGATTAAAAAGAGATTACTTTTGGAAAGGAATGAATAAAGATATAAAAATATTTATAAAATGTTGTAAGAAATGTCAAATGTATAAGCCACAGCCTCAAAATAAATACCCTGAAGATATTCCAACACCACCAGGATTGCCTTTCACAAGAGTTGGTTTAGATTTAGTTGGTCCATTATATACAACTGCTAGAGGAAATAGATATATCATAGTATTAGTTGACTACCTTACCAAATGGGTGGAAGCTGAACCATTAGAAAAAACAGAATCTGAAGATGTAATAAGATTTTTAATTAATGTGTTTTCGAGGCATGGAATACCAGAGTTATTAATTACAGATAATGGCCCACAACTTATTTCAGATAAAACTAAAGCTTTTCTCGATTTGCATGATGTATATGTACATAATGTGGCTACGTATCATCCACCTTCTAATGGAGAAGTTGAGAATAGAAATAGAGAAATTGGAAAATATTTGCGGCTTTTAAGAAAAAATAATAAAGATTGGGATGATATTCTACCTAGTGCTTTATGGGCGCTTAGAACAGCGAAGAATGAAGTAACAAAATATAGCAGTTTTGAATTACTTTATGGTAGAAGGGATTTGCAACCTTTCGAACTTACAATTAATGTTGATCAAAAACATGAAGATGAAACTGATGAAGAATATTATTTAAGAAAATTTATTACACATAATAAATGGATTAATGAAGCTATTCGGAATATAGAAACTGCTAATGAACTATGGAAAGATAGAAGAAAACAAATTAAAAGATTAAGAAGTGAATTTAAACCTGGAGATTTAGTATTAATCAGGAATTTTAATAGAAGAAAATTGGACCCTTATTTTATTGGACCATTAAAAATAGTTAAGCAACAATTTAATACTGTTACAGTTTGTGATCCAATTACTAATGAAGTTGCCGAAAGAAATATACATCTCAAAAATGTTATTCCTTATATAAGTAGTTTTGTAGAAATCACTGATTAATATTAATATTTAAAAAATAATAATAGTTTAAAATAAATCACTACCTAAAAAAAAAAAAAAAAAAAAAAAAAAAAAAAAAAAATATAATATATATATATATAATATATATATAATAATCATATAATTATATTATAAAAAAAAAAAAAAATAATGCCTTATATATTTTAAAATTTATTATTTCATACAAATATTCTTTAGACTTCAAGGGACGAAGTCTGATCTAAAGCGTGGGCGTTCTGATACAAGATGAAAAGAAAAATAATGATATTTTAAAATTATTATTAAATTATATTAATTATATAAAGTTTGTAAAATATATATTATTATAAAATTAATTATATAAAAATGATGAATTATATTAATTATAAATCATATAAAATAATATTATTATAGTATAAAATTTAATTATTATAATATAAACTTTTATATTAATGTTTATATAAAATATAACAATTATGATTTAATATAGAGATAATAATTATAAAAAAAATATATAAAAATATTATAAAAAAAAAAAAAAATGTTTTTGTTAAAAAAAAAAAATTATTGATATATGTTAATTAGTAATAGTTGATTTAATATAAGAAAAATGTTTTAATTAGTTAAGATAGTAGTTTAGTTATTAGTTTTAATAAAATTAGTTGTTTAAGTAATTAATTGTAGAATATTATAATTAAATTACAATATTAATGTTAATTAATATGATAAAAATAAAATAAATAAATAAATAAAATAAAAATAAAATATTACAAACAAATATCCTAAAATAAAATTTTAAATAATTAAATAAAATAATTACTATTATTATTAGAATATATAATTTAGTACAATTCCCCCAGTGTAGCGCCCAAAAC
>JACVTC010000270.1:0-71493 GCA_016946835.1 Neocallimastix lanati (nom. inval.)
CCCTAACCCCTAACCCTAACCCTAACCCTAACCCTAACCCTAACCCCTAACCCTAACCCCCCTAACCCTAACCCTAACCCTAACCCCTAACCCAACCCCTAACCCTAACCCTAACCCCTAACCCCTAACCCTAACCCCTAACCCTAACCCCACCCTAACCCTAACCCCTAACCCCTAACCCTAACCCCTAACCCTAACCCCTAGTATTAATGAGTATTCGTTTGCAATATTCATTATATCAAAATAAAATAAAATATATTTAAATAATTCGCCCAGAATTCAGGTTTTTTAACCTGTTTTCTGGAATGTCTTTAAACTCTTCCAGTTGACACTTTTGTTAGCTGGACTCTTTTTGATTTAAACTCCGGTTCTCACTTTTGATTACTGGAATGTAATCTCTCCGGTTTCCTTTTGGAATGATTTTTTGGTTCCTTTTGGTTTTCAGGATTTCTGTTGTCTTGCTGAACTCTCCGGTTTACTCTTTGTTGGTTTGCTGGATTCTCTTTCGGTTATTCTTCTGGTTACTTGATTGGTTGTTGGATTCTCGTTTGCTTATTCTCCAGGGTACTCCTTTGATTCAGAGTTCTTGTCTTTTAGTTCTCTTGTCTATTCTTTGGGTTATTCTGGATTCTTTGGATCCCTTTTTTTGGTTCTCGGTTCTCCGACCTTACCTTCTTGGGATGTATTTTCTTTATTCTCTATGATTGTTATAATAATTAACAATACTTTTAATTAATTATTATTTATTTAATAATTAATTATTTTATTATTATAATAATCTATTTAATAAACTTATGTATAATTGTTATTATTTATATAATAACAATATTTTTTAATCAAAATTGTTTGATTATTATTTCTCATAATAATAATCTTCTATAAAATCATGTATTAATTATTATTATTTTCATAATAATAATAATTTTCTATTTTAAAATGTATTATTTATTAACTCATGTATTAATTATTATTTCTCATAATAATTATAAACTCATGTATTAATTATTATTTTTATAATAATTATAAACTCATGTATTAATTATTATTTTACAATAATAATTACTTAATATTTAAAGTTATTATTCGCTTGCTATAATTATTATTATTTTCTTAATAATAATTCTCTAGAATAGTATAGAATTCTTTGTTACAAATAGAATAGTTTAAAAATCTTAGAATAGATTTTAATATCTAAAATAAAAATCTTATTTTCTATTATTATTTGTTTAAAATAATAATAGTCGCTAGAATAGTTTAATAATTAAACTTCTTGAAAATCAATAATGATTTTTCTTAAATTATATATACATTAATAATGTATTAACTATTTTGATTAATTTTATTAAATAAAATTATAACGTTTAAAACCTAACCCTAAACCCCTAACCCCTAACCCTAACCCCTAACCCTAACCCCTAACCCTAAACCCCTAACCCCTAACCCCTAACCCTAACCCCTAACCTAACCCTAACCCTAACCCCTAACCCTAAAAAATGAAATATATAATTTAGTTTCTTTTAAAATAATTATATTAGAACTATAAAAATATATCATTTAATTACTATAAAAAAGAAATTATTTGTAAAGTGAGTGACCTTTAATTATTTATTCTTTTTATTTTTGATTTAAAAAATATTTAATATTTAAATATATATAAAAAAATATTATATTTAAAAAATTATTATTAATAATTAAGAAAAATTATTTAATTTTATTTATTTTTTATAAAAATTATTAAAATACATATTTTATGTTATTATAAAGTTTTGACATTATTTTTTTTATAAAAAAGTACTTTTATATTTTCTTTTTTATCATTATAGGTTTATTTTATTATGTTTTGAATACTAAATGATTAATTAAATATTAATCTTCAAAATCCTTTATAAAAATATTGTTAGTAATAAATATTAATATACTAAATAAATATATATAATATTTAAAGCTTAATAATTCTTGAAATAAAAATGGTAGTACAATAAATAATATATCTTTTAAATAATATTTCTTAAATGTTTATTTTATTAAAGAATGAATATTTAATAATTAATATTTAAATAAATATTCATCTTATTAATAATAATTATGAATAATAAAAAATAGTAATAATATTAAAAGTTATGTACCTCTTGAAATAAAAATAATAAAATAATAAATAACATTTTATTTTATTTATTTACATTTATTACTTTTTTTATCAAAATATAATATAAATATTTATTGATTATTATTATTAATTTTACTTATATTTTATATATCCACTAATTTCAATAACCCAAAAAATTTCTTTGACCTAAAAAATTCTTTGACCCTAAATTTTTCAATAACCCAAAAAAATTTTTTGACCTAAAAATTTTTTGACTCTAAATTTTCTTTGACCCTAAATTTTTCAATAACCCAAAAAAATTTTTTGACCTAAAAAATTCTTTGACCCTAAATTTTTCAATAACCCAAAAAAATTTTTTGACCTAAAAAATTCTTTGACCCTAAATTTTCTTTGACCCTAAATTTTTCAATAACCCAAAAAAATTCTTTGACCCTAAATTTTTCAATAACCCAAAAAAATTCTTTGACCCTAAATTTTTTCAATAACCCAAAAAAATTTTTTGACCTAAAAAATTTTTGACCTAAAAAATTCTTTGACCCTAAATTTTTTCAATAACCCCTAAAAATTTTTTGACCTAAAAAATTTTTGACCTAAAAAATTCTTTGACCCTAAATTTTTCAATAATCCAAAAAAATTCTTTGACCCTAAATTTTTCAATAACCCAAAAAAATTCTTTGACCCTAAATTTTTCAATAACCCAAAAAATTTTTTGACCTAAAAAATTCTTTGACCTAAAAAATTCTTTGACCCTAAATTTTTCAATAACCCAAAAAAATTCTTTGACCCTAAATTTTTCAATAACCCAAAAAAATTTTTTGACCTAAAAATTTTTTGACCTAAAAAATTCTTTGACCCTAAATTTTTCAATAACCCAAAAAAATTTTTTGACCTAAAAATTTCTAAAGAGAAAGTTGTATTTCAAAATGTATCATAAATTAAATCAAATATATATTTAATATTTTATTTAATTTTAAAGATATATTTTTATTTTTTTTATAAAATAAAATAATAATATTTAATATTAATTTTAAATATATATTTTATTTTTTTTATTTATAATAATTTATTCTTTTCCTTTTTTTTTAATAAAATAAAAAAAGAAATAAGTAAATAAAAATTATATATAAATAAATAATAAATAATAAATAAAAAAATAAATAATAAATAAAAATAATAAATAATAAATAAAAATAATAAATAAAAATAATAAATAATAAATAATTAAATAATAAGTAATAAATAAGTAATAAAAAATAAAAAATAATAAATAATAAATAATAAATAATTAAATAATAAATAATAAATAATAAATAAATAATAATTAAATAATTAAATAATTAAATAATAAATAATAAGTAATAAATAAGTAATAAAAAATAATAAATAATAAATAATAGATAATTAATAATTAAATAATAAATAAATAAATAATAATTAAATAATTAAATAATTAAATAATAAATAATAAATAAATGCTACAAAAAAAAAAATTAAATAAAAAAATAATAAAATAAAAAAATATATATATTTATAAATTATTTTAATTGTTAATTTCTTATTAATTATTTTTATATAATTTATTCGTGGTTATGTACATTAGATATTATTTTATTTTTTAATTATTTAATAATTTTTATAGTTAAAGATTTAAATATTTTTATAATCCTAAATGTAGATTAATTATATTGTGTTTAATAAAATACTATTTGATTTTATTTTTTAGTATAAATAATATTTTTATTTATTTTTATTTTTTTTTATTCCTTAAAAAAATTAATCATCTAATGTACTCTAAAATAAACTATAATTAAATATTGTTCATTAATATTTTATATTTATTTTTTATCTATATATTAATATAATAATTAAAAAAAAAAAAAAGTTTTTTCTTTTCAGCTTTAAAATTAAATTTTGATTAAAAAATTTAAAAAATTAAGTTTTTAAAAAAATGGCATATCCGAAATTTTATTTTATAATTAATTTAATATAAATCTATAATTAAATTAAAAATTTAAATTTTTTTGGACCAATCGATTTTTAAATAGAAAAATTTTTCTACTTTGACAAATAAAACCCGCTTTTGCTAAGGGGGTGGTCATTTTTTTTGGTTTTTTATCTATGTGATGGGAAAAAAAAAAAAAAAAAAAAAAAAAAAATAAATAAAATAAAATTATATAATTATTAAAATTTTAAATAGCGAAATAAAATTTTTGATTGTGGGTTTTTTTTTGGGATAATAATTATTTTTGGTGCATAGATAATATTTATTTTTTTTTTTAATTTTTTTTTTCTTATTGCAAGCTTTTTACTTTGTAAAAAGTTTAACTTTAGAAAGATAAAAGAAATAAATATTTTTCTTTCTTTCTTTCTTTTTTTTTTTTTATTAATTTTTTTTATTATTTTTATTTTAAATTATTTTATTTTAAAAATAAAATAAAAATAAAAATAAAAAAAAAAATTAAAAAATGTTGAGAGGAAGAGGGGAAAATTTTTCTTTTTCTTTTTTTTCTATTTTAGAAAAATAAAAGAAATAAATATTTTTCTTTCTTTCTTTTTTTTTTTTTTTTTTTTTTTTTTTTTTTAATTTTTTTTTTATTTTTATTTTAATTTATTTTATTTTAAAAATAAAATAAAAATAAAAATAAAAAAAAAAAAATTAAAAAATGATGAAAGGAAGAGGGGAATTTTTTCTTTTTTTTTTTTTTCTATTTTAGAAAAATAAAAGAAATAAATATTTTTCTTTCTTTCTTTCTTTCTTTTTTTTTTTTAATTTTTTTTTATTTTTATTTTAAATTATTTTATTTTAAAAATAAAATAAAAATAAAAATAAAAAAAAAATTAAAAAATGATGAAAGGAAGAGGGGAATTTTTTCTTTTTTCTTTTCTATTTTAGAAAAATAAAAGAAATAAATATTTTTCTTTTTTCTTTCTTTTTTTTTTTTTTTATTTTTTTTTTATTTTTATTTTAAAAATAAAATAAAATAAAATTAAAAAAAAAAAAAAATTAAAAAATGATGAAAGGAAGAGGGGAATTTTTTTCTTTTTTTTTTTTTTTTATTTTAGAAAGATAAACGAAATAATATTTTTCTTTTTTCTTTCTTTTTTTTTTTATTTTTTTTTTTTTTATTTTTATTTTAAATTATTTTTTAAAAAAAAATAAATTAAATTAAAAAATGATGAAAGGAAGAGGGAAATTTTTTTCTTTTTTTTTTCTACTTTAGAAAGATAAAAGAAATAAATATTTTTTTTTTTTTTTTTTTTTTTTTTTTTTATTAATTTTTTTATTATTTTTATTTTAAATTATTTTTAAAAAAAAATAAAATAAAAATAAAAATAAAAAAAATTAAAAAATGATGAAATGGAAGAAGGAAATTTTTTTTTCTATTTTAGAAAGATAAAAAGAAAAAATATTTTTCCTTCATTTTTATTTTAATTTTTTATTTTTATTTTTAATTATTTTTTTTAAAGAATAAAATAAAATAAAAATAAAAAAAAAGTGATGAGAGGGAGGAGATGAATTTTTTTTCTTTTTTTAATTGTAAAAGGCTAAAATTTTAGAAAATTAAAAACAATAATATATATGTTTTTTATTTAAAAAAAATAAGAAAGAAAGAAAGAAAGGAAAAAAAAATAAAAGAATATAAGAATTTTTTTTTGTTATCCTTTTTTTGCTTATTAAAAGGCTAAATTTTAGAAAGATAGAAAAAATAATATTTTTTATTATGGTTTTTTCTTTCTTTCATTTTTATTAAAAAAAAAAAAAATAAAATAAAAAAATTAAATAAAATAAAAAAAATTAAACATTATGGGAAGAAGTATTTTTTTATTATATGTAAATTAATTAATTTTTTTTCAAAAATTATTTATTTAAAAAAAGGTCATGAAATGAGTATAACTATCTTTTTTTTATTAAAGACCTTATAATTTTAAATGTCTTAAATTTATTTTAAAAAAGTTTTACTTTAAAATATGGATAACCCATTTTTTATTTTTAAAAATAATTATTAAAAAAAAAATAATTAAAAGTTATAAATTAAAGAATCATAAATAAATAATTATTAACGTTTTTTAAAATTATAAATTAAAGAATCATAAATAAATAATTATTAACGTTTATTAAAATTATAAATATTAAAGAATCATAAATAATAATAAACATTTATTAAAATTATAAATAATAAAATAAATTATATAATAGATAATAAATATAATACCTAAATAATACCAAAATATCAATATATATAACTAATAATAAAATTTATACAAAATTTTCATTTTAATATGATAATTTTAATATTTATATTAATATATATTGATTGGATTAATGTTTAATTTATAAATAACAAATAGTATTTTTTTTAATGCTATTTTCATTGTATTATAACTATAATTTATTAATATTTAATTATGAAATTTAATTAATTATTAATTTTTAAATAACTATATTAAAATATTTTATTTATTAGTTTTTGTTTAATATTTAAATTATTATTATTTAAAAAACTTTTTTTTTTTTTTTTTTTTTTTTATTAGATTTTTATTACTATATAACCAAAAAAAAAAAGAAAAAAAAAAAAAGAAAAAAAAAGAAGCAAAGCAAAAAAAAAGAAAAAAAAAAAAAAAAAAAAAAAAAAAAGAAAAAAAAGAAGCAAAGCAAAAAAATATATATATATATATATATTATTTTTTTTTTTAAATTTATAAAATATGAAAAACTTATATAAAATTAATTACTTTTAATTCAGTTTTAAATTTTAAAAAATAATTTTAATTTAGTTTTACGAAATTATTTGAAATTATTAATTAAAAATTTATATTATATAAAATAAAAGCGTTTGTTCTATTGTTTATTGTCATTATTTATTTATTTTTAAATATTGTTTAAAATAATAGTTTTATAATTATATTGTTTTTATATTTGCATCATCCCTTTGATAAAACAAAATAATAAATAAATTATTTTAAAAACAAATAAATTTTTATGAATCCGTTTTTTTATTTTATTTTATTTTATTAATATAAATAAATTATTTTAAATAAAAGAATAAATCCCTTTGTATTAAAATGTAAATTAAAAGTGGACCTATAATATTTTGTTTTATTTTATAATATTTTGTTTTATTTTTTTAATAATAAAGAAATTTAGAGTATAAATATCTTTTGTTTTTTTTTAAAATATTTTTTCCGTATTAATGAGTATTCGTTTGCAATATTCATTATATCAAAATAAAATAAAATATATTTAAATAATTCGCCCAGAATTCAGGTTTTTTAACCTGTTTTCTGGAATGTCTTTAAACTCTTCCAGTTGACACTTTTGTTAGCTGGACTCTTTTTGATTTAAACTCCGGTTCTCACTTTTGATTACTGGAATGTAATCTCTCCGGTTTCCTTTTGGAATGATTTTTTGGTTCCTTTTGGTTTTCAGGATTTCTGTTGTCTTGCTGAACTCTCCGGTTTACTCTTTGTTGGTTTGCTGGATTCTCTTTCGGTTATTCTTCTGGTTACTTGATTGGTTGTTGGATTCTCGTTTGCTTATTCTCCAGGGTACTCCTTTGATTCAGAGTTCTTGTCTTTTAGTTCTCTTGTCTATTCTTTGGGTTATTCTGGATTCTTTGGATCCCTTTTTTTGGTTCTCGGTTCTCCGACCTTACCTTCTTGGGATGTATTTTCTTTATTCTCTATGATTGTTATAATAATTAACAATACTTTTAATTAATTATTATTTATTTAATAATTAATTATTTTATTATTATAATAATCTATTTAATAAACTTATGTATAATTGTTATTATTTATATAATAACAATATTTTTTAATCAAAATTGTTTGATTATTATTTCTCATAATAATAATCTTCTATAAAATCATGTATTAATTATTATTATTTTCATAATAATAATAATTTTCTATTTTAAAATGTATTATTTATTAACTCATGTATTAATTATTATTTCTCATAATAATTATAAACTCATGTATTAATTATTATTTTTATAATAATATTAATTCTTAAAGATTGTATTAATTATTATTTTACAATAATAATTACTTAATATTTAAAGTTATTATTCGCTTGCTATAATTATTATTATTTTCTTAATAATAATTCTCTAGAATAGTATAGAATTCTTTGTTACAAATAGAATAGTTTAAAAATCTTAGAATAGATTTTAATATCTAAAATAAAAATCTTATTTTCTATTATTATTTGTTTAAAATAATAATAGTCGCTAGAATAGTTTAATAATTAAACTTCTTGAAAATCAATAATGATTTTTCTTAAATTATATATACATTAATAATGTATTAACTATTTTGATTAATTTTATTAAATAAAATTATAACGTTTAAAACCTAACCCTAACCCTACTTTGTAAATCTTAAATAAATAAAAGAATTTAAAACCTAACCCTAACCCATGCTTATTATAAAAATTTATTATAAAAATTTTACTGAAAAATAAAAAAAAAAATTTTTTTTTTAAAAATGATTTTACAAACAATTTATTTTCATTTTAAGTAAGAGAAAACAAATACATTTCTAATGATATATTATATTTTATTCTACTTTTACTATTTCATGAATTATTTCAACCCATATTTCTAACTTGATTCATGATTATTATAAAAATTTATTATAAAAATTTTAGTAAAAAATAAAAAAAAATTTTTATTTTAAAAATGAAATTACAAATAATTAATATTCATTTTAAGTAAGAGAAAACAAATGCTTTTCTAATGATATAATTTATTTTATTCTAGGTTTACCACTTCATGAGTTATTTCAACCTATATTTCCAACTTGATCCATGCTTATTATAAAAATTTATTGTAAAAATTTTAGTAAAAAATAAAATAAATTTTTTTTTTTTAAAAATGAAGTTACAAATAATTAATATTCATTTTAAGTAAGCGAAAACAAATGCTTTTCTAATGATATAATTTATTTTATTATAGGTATACTACTTCATGAGTAATTTTAACTAATATTTCCAACTTGATCCATGCTTATTATAAAAATTTATTATAAAAATTTTACTAAAAAATAAAAAAAATTTTTTTTTTTTAAAAATGAAGTTACAAATAATTTATTTTCATTTTAAGTAAGCGAAAACAAATGCTTTTCTAATGATATATTTATTTTTATTTTAAGATTATTATTTCATGAGTTATTTCAACCCATATTTCCAACTTGATTCATGATTATTATAAAAATTTATTATAAAAATTTTACTGAAAAAAAAAAAAAAAATTTTTTTTTTAAAAATGAAGTTACAAATAATTTATATTCATTTTAAGTAAGCTCAAACAAATACATTTCTAATGATATAATATATTTTATTCTAGGTTTACTATTTCATGAGTTATTTCAACCTATATATCCAACTTGATCCATGCTTATTATAAAAATTTATTATAAAAATTATACTGAAAAAAAAAAAAAAATTTTTTTTTTTAAAAATGAAGTTACAAACAATTTATTTTCATTTAAAATTAGCGAAAAAAAAGCTTTTCTAATGATATAATTTATTTTATTCTAGGTTTACTATTTCATGAATTATTTCATCGTATATACAATATTATTTCAGGGTTAATAATTAAAATTAATTATAAAATTTTTAAAAAAATTAAAAAAATACTTGAATAATTTTAAAATTTAGTTGCGATGAATTCAACGTTTAATATAATAAAACCCTATTTATTGTGCATCTAGTGATATATTATTTTCATTTATTCGTTAAAAATTTAAAAAGTTATAAAACTTCAAATCTCAAAACTATCTATATGTATTATTAATAATTTAATAAAAATAACCCTAAGTTTAAACAAATATTTGAATATCTTGAAAATTTAGTTGTGAAGGGTTCAATATTTAATGAAATATACATTTAATTGATAAGCATCTTATAATATAATTTTAATTTGTTCATTAGTTATTTCAATAATTGTAAACCATTAAATCTCAACACTATTTTTTGAAACACACACACACACATACAAACAAATAAAAAAAAAAAAAAAAAAAAAAAAACAAAAAAACAAAAAAACAAACAAAAAAAAAAAAAATAAATTTTAATTTTTCATAAACAAGTAATATTGTATTTTCAAATAATATATTATTATATGCCTTTTTATTATATTATTTAAATAAAATTTGAATCTTTATTAATTTTTAAATAAAATATCTAAGTCTCAAATCGTATTTTTTTTTTTTTTTTTTTTTTTTTTTTTTTTTTTAAATATAAATAAAAAAAATGAAATATATAATTTAGTTTCTTTTAAAATAATTATATTAGAACTATAAAAATATATCATTTAATTACTATAAAAAAGAAATTATTTGTAAAGTGAGTGACCTTTAATTATTTATTCTTTTTATTTTTGATTTAAAAAATATTTAATATTTAAATATATATAAAAAAATATTATATTTAAAAAATTATTATTAATAATTAAGAAAAATTATTTAATTTTATTTATTTTTTATAAAAATTATTAAAATACATATTTTATGTTATTATAAAGTTTTGACATTATTTTTTTTATAAAAAAGTACTTTTATATTTTCTTTTTTATCATTATAGGTTTATTTTATTATGTTTTGAATACTAAATGATTAATTAAATATTAATCTTCAAAATCCTTTATAAAAATATTGTTAGTAATAAATATTAATATACTAAATAAATATATATAATATTTAAAGCTTAATAATTCTTGAAATAAAAATGGTAGTACAATAAATAATATATCTTTTAAATAATATTTCTTAAATGTTTATTTTATTAAAGAATGAATATTTAATAATTAATATTTAAATAAATATTCATCTTATTAATAATAATTATGAATAATAAAAAATAGTAATAATATTAAAAGTTATGTACCTCTTGAAATAAAAATAATAAAATAATAAATAACATTTTATTTTATTTATTTACATTTATTACTTTTTTTATCAAAATATAATATAAATATTTATTGATTATTATTATTAATTTTACTTATATTTTATATATCCACTAATTTCAATAACCCAAAAAATTTCTTTGACCTTAAATCTTCTTTGACCCTAAATTTTTCAATAACCCAAAAAAATTTTTTGACCTAAAAATTTTTTGACTCTAAATTTTCTTTGACCCTAAATTTTTCAATATCCCAAAAAAATTTTTTGACCTAAAAAATTCTTTGACCCTAAATTTTTCAATAACCCAAAAAAATTCTTTGACCCAAAAAATTTTTGACCTAAAAAATTCTTTGACCCTAAATTTTTCAATAACCCAAAAAAATTCTTTGACCCTAAATTTTTCAATAACCCAAAAAAATTTTTTGACCTAAAAATTTTTTGACCTAAAAAATTCTTTGACCCTAAATTTTTCAATAACCCAAAAAAATTTTTTGACCTAAAAAATTTTTGACCTAAAAAATTCTTTGACCCTAAATTTTTCAATAACCAAAAAAATTTTTTTGACCTAAAAATTTCTAAAGAGAAAGTTGTATTTCAAAATGTATCATAAATTAAATCAAATATATATTTAATATTTTATTTAATTTTAAAGATATATTTTTATTTTTTTTATAAAATAAAATAATAATATTTAATATTAATTTTAAATATATATTTTATTTTTTTTATTTATAATAATTTATTCTTTTCCTTTTTTTTTAATAAAATAAAAAAAGAAATAAGTAAATAAAAATTATATATAAATAAATAATAAATAATAAATAAAAAAATAAATAATAAACCCTAATAATAAATAATAAATAAAAATAATAAATAAAAATAATAAATAATAAATAATTAAATAATAAGTAATAAATAAGTAATAAAAAATAAAAAATAATAAATAATAAATAATAAATAATTAAATAATAAATAATAAATAATAAATAAATAATAATTAAATAATTAAATAATTAAATAATAAATAATAAATAATAAATAATAAATAATAAATAATAAATAATTAAATAATTAAATAATAAATAATAAATAATAAATAATAAATAATAAATAAATAATTAAATAATAAATAATAAATAATAAATAAATGCTACAAAAAAAAAAAAAATTAAATAAAAAAATAATAAAATAAAAAAATATATATATTTATAAATTATTTTAATTGTTAATTTCTTATTAATTATTTTTATATAATTTATTCGTGGTTATGTACATTAGATATTATTTTATTTTTTAATTATTTAATAATTTTTATAGTTAAAGATTTAAATATTTTTATAATCCTAAATGTAGATTAATTATATTGTGTTTAATAAAATACTATTTGATTTTATTTTTTAGCATAAATAATATTTGTATTTATTTTTATTTTTTTTTATTCCTTAAAAAAATTAATCATCTAATGTACTCTAAAATAAACTATAATTAAATATTGTTCATTAATATTTTATATTTATCTATTATTATTTTTTATCTATATATTAATATAATAATTAAAAAAAAAAAAAAAGTTTTTTCTTTTCAGCTTTAAAATTAAATTTTGATTAAAAAATTTAAAAAATTAAGTTTTTAAAAAAATGGCATATCCGAAATTTTATTTTATAATTAATTTAATATAAATCTATAATTAAATTAAAAATTTAAATTTTTTGGACCAATCGATTTTTAAATAGAAAAATTTTTCTACTTTGACAAATAAAACCCGCTTTTGCTAAGGGGGTGGTCATTTTTTTTGGTTTTTTATCTATGTGATGGGAAAAAAAAAAAAAAAAAAAAAAAAAAAAAAATAAAATAAAATTATATAATTATTAAAATTTTAAATAGCGAAATAAAATTTTTGATTGTGGGTTTTTTTTGGAATAATAATTATTTTTGGTGCATAGATAATATTTATTTTTTTTTTTTTAATTTTTTTTTCTTATTGCAAGCTTTTTACTTTGTAAAAAGTTTAACTTTAGAAAGATAAAAGAAATAAATATTTTTCTTTCTTTCTTTTTTTTTTTATTAATTTTTTTTATTATTTTTATTTTAAATTATTTTATTTTAAAAATAAAAATAAAAATAAAAATAAAAAAAAAAAAAAATTAAAAAATGTTGAGAGGAAGAGGGGAAAATTTTTTCTTTTTTTTTTTCTATTTTAGAAAAATAAAAGAAATAAATATTTTTCTTTCTTTCTTTCTTTTTTTTTTTAATTTTTTTTTATTTTTATTTTAAATTATTTTATTTTAAAAATAAAATAAAAATAAAAATAAAAAAAGAATTAAAAAATGTTGAGAGGAAGAGGGGAAATTTTTTTTTTTTTCTACTTTAGAAAAATAAAAGAAATAAATATTTTTTTTTCTTTTTTTTTTTTTATTAATTTTTTTATTATTTTTATTTTAAATTATTTTATTTTAAAAATAAAATAAAAATAAAAATAAAAAAAGAATTAAAAAATGATAAGAGGAAGAGGAGAAAATTTTTCTTTTTTTTTTTTTTTTTTTTTTTCTATTTTAGAAAAATAAAAGAAATAAATATTTTTCTTTTGTCTTTTTTTTTTTTTTTTATTAATTTTTTTTATTATTTTTATTTTAAAATATTTTATTTTAAAAATAAAATAAAAATAAAAATAAAAAAAAAATTAAAAAATGATGAGAGGAAGAGGGGAAAATTTTTCTTTTTTTTTTTTTTTTTTTTCTATTTTAGAAAAATAAAAGAAATAAATATTTTTCTTTTGTCTTTTTTTTTTTTTATTTTTTTTTTTTTTATTTTTATTTTAAATTATTTTATTTTTAAAATAAAAATAAAAATAAAAAAAAAAAAAAATTAAAAAATGTTGAGAGGAAGAGGGGAAAATTTTTTCTTTTTTTTTTTTCTATTTTAGAAAAATAAAAGAAATAAATATTTTTCTTTCTTTCTTTCTTTTTTTTTTTTAATTTTTTTATTATTTTTATTTTAAATTATTTTATTTTAAAAATAAAATAAAAATAAAAATAAAAAAAAAAATTAAAAAATGATGAGAGGAAGAGGGGAAATTTTTTTTTTTTTTTTCTACTTTAGAAAAATAAAAGAAATAAATATTTTTCTTTCTTTCTTTCTTTTTTTTTTTTTTTTTAATTTTTTTTTATTTTTATTTTAAATTATTTTATTTTAAAAATAAAATAAAAATGAAAATAAAAAAAAAATTAAAAAATGATGAGAGGAAGAGGGGAAAATTTTTTCTTTTTTTTTTTTTTCTATTTTAGAAAAATAAAAGAAATAAATATTTTTCTTTCTTTCTTTCTTTTTTTTTTTAATTTTTTTTATTTTTATTTTAAATTATTTTATTTTAAAAATAAAATAAAAATAAAAATAAAAAAAAAAATTAAAAAATGATGAGAGGAAGAGGGGAAATTTTTTCTTTTTTTTTTCTACTTTAGAAAAATAAAAGAAATAAATATTTTTCTTTTTTTCTTTTTTTTTTTTTTTATTAATTTTTTTATTATTTTTATTTTAAATTATTTTATTTTAAAAATAAAATAAAAATAAAAATAAAAAAAAAAAAAATTAAAAAATGTTGAGAGGAAGAGGGGAAAATTTTTTCTTTTTTTTTTTCTATTTTAGAAAAATAAAAGAAATAAATATTTTTCTTTCTTTCTTTCTTTTTTTTTTTTAATTTTTTTTTATTTTTATTTTAAAATATTTTATTTTAAAAATAAAATAAAAATAAAAATAAAAAAAAAAAAAATTAAAAAAAGATAAAAGTAAGAGGGGATTTTTTTTTTCTATTTTAGAAAGATAAACGAAATAATATTTTTCTTTTGTCTTTTTTTTTTTATTTTTTTTTTTATTTTTATTTTAAATTATTTTATTTTTAAAAAAAAAAATAAAATAAAAATAAAAAAAGAATTAAAAAATGATGAGAGGAAGAGGGGAATTTTTTTTTTTTTTTCTACTTTAGAAAAATAAAAAAAATAAATATTTTTCTTTCTTTCTTTTTTTTTAATTTTTTTTTTTTATTTTAAATTATTTTATTTTAAAAATAAAATAAAAATAAAAAAAAAATTAAAAAATGATGAAAGTAAGAGGGAATTTTTTTCTTTTTTTTTTTTTTTTTTTTTCTATTTTAGAAAGATAAACGAAATAATATTTTTCTTTTTTCTTTTTATTTTTTTTATTTTTTTCTATTTTTATTTTAAATTATTTTATTTTAAAAAGAAAATAAAATAAAAAAAAAAAAAAAAAAAAAAAAAAGAATTAAAAAATGATGAGAGGAAGAGGGGAAAATTTTTTCTTTTTTTTTTCTTTTTTTTTTTTTTTTTCTTCTTTAGAAAGATAAAAGAAATAAATATTTTTCTTTCTTTCTTTTTTTTTTTTTATTAATTTTTTTTTATTATTTTTATTTTAAATAATAAAAAAAAAAATAAAATAAAATGAAATAAAATTAAAAGATGTTGAGAAGAAAGGGGAATTTTTTTTTTTTTCTATTTTAGAAAGATAAAAAGAAATAATTATTTTTCTTTCTTTTTTATTTAAAATTATTTTTTTATATTATTTTTTTAAAGAATAAAATAAAATAAAACTAAAAAAAAAAGTGATGAGAAGGAGGAGAAGAAATTTTTTTTTTTTTTTTAATTGTAAAAGGCTAAAATTTAGAAAATTAAAAACAATATTATATATATATTTTTTAATTTAAAAAAAATAAGAAAGAAAGAAAAAAATAAAAAATAAAAAAAAAAATACAAGAATATAAGAATATAAGAATATAAGAATATAAGAATTTTTTTGTTACGCTTTTTTTACTTAGTAAAAGGCTAAATTTTAGAAAGATAGAAACAATAATATTTTTTATTATGGTTTTTTCTTTCTTTCATTTTTATTAAAAAAAAAAAAAAATTAAATAAAATAAAAAATAATTAAAAAGTTATTTATTTAAAAAAAGGTCATGAAATGAATATATCTATCTTTTTTTTCATTAAAGACCTTATAATTTTGAACGTCTTAAATTTATTTTAAAATAGTTTTACTTTAAAATATGGATAACCCATTTTTTATTTTTAAAAAATAGTTATTAAAAAAAAAAAAAAAATAAAAAAATAATTAAAAATTATAAATTAAAGAATCATAAATAATAATAAACATTTATTAAAATTATAAATAATAAAATAAATTATATAATAGATAATAAATATAATACCTAAATAATACCAAAATATCAATATATATAACTAATAATAAAATTTATACAAAATTTTCATTTTAATATGATAATTTTAATATTTATATTAATATAATATTGATTGGATTAATGTTTAATTTATAAATAACAAATAGTATTTTTTTAATGCTATTTTCATTGTATTATAACTTTAATTTATTAATATTTAATTATGAAATTTAATTATTAATTTTTTTTTTTTTTTTTTTTTTTTTTTTTTGAAATAACTATTTTAAAATATTTATATATAGTAGTTCTACTTAAATATTTAAATTACTATTAATTATTAAAAAAAAAAAAAAAAAAACTTTTTTTTAATTATATTTTTATTACTTAAGTAACAAAATCAAAAAGAAAAATAAAAAAGAAAAATTATTTTTTATTTTAAATTTATTATAAAATTTAAAAATCTAATATAAATTTTATTAGTTTTATTCTTTAGTTTTAAATTTATAAAATTTTAAAAAAAAAAAAAAAAAAAAAAAAAAAAAAAAAAAATTATATTTTAAACTTTTTATTTTTTTTTAAAAAATGTCAATTATTTATAAATTTAGACCATCAGTTATAACTGATAATTTCAGTTATAATATGAATTTAAAAAATGTTAATATTTGTAAAAAATTAAAATTAACTATTAAAAATTTAAAAAGTTTAAATATTTTTTATGTTAATGCACAAGGGTTTAATAAAGGAAAACAAGATATTACATTTGATTCTCTTATTAATATCTATGATATTATTTTCATTGCAGAATCATGGTATCTTGATTTTTATGAAATTATTAAAAACCCTTGTTTTGTAGCTACAACCCCGTTACCAATAAGACGTAATAATATTCGTCCTGGTAATGGGATATTTTGTTTTGCAAATTCTTTGATTAAGTCTTTAATCAAAGTAATGCATGTTACAGACTATTCAATTACTATTAAAGTTTGTAACAAAGTTTTAATGGCAGTATATTATCCGCCATCTTTAAAAAGACATATATTTGAAAAATGTCTTACTAACCCATATTCTCCAGATATTATATTTGGAGATTTTAATGTTGATATATTTGATTGCAAAGACGAAAAAAAGAAAAAGTTAACCCTCTATATTTATTTACAAAAAAATTTACTGGAAAGAGTTTGTCCAGTATTAAAAGATAAATATAGTAAGATTCCAAAGTGGGATCACGTTTTTGCAAAAAAATCTATCAATTTAAAATTATACGTCGGGTTAGCGCCATTTTCAAGTGATCATCAATCATTTGAAATGAAAATTAACTTAAACGAAGCTATTAGAATAGAGGAAAACTCTATATCAAACGCTTCATTCATTAAAAAAAAATATAATTTAAAAAATTTAAATGATCCTTTGATTCGTTCTTCCCTTGTTCAATGGATTGATACAATTGCTGATAATATTAAAGGTATTTATGATATTATAGAAGAAAATTTTAAAGAATCAGAAGTTCAAATAAAACAAGAAATGGTTGATATGAGTGATGAACTTCTAATTCATATACTTCAAGATTGTTGTGAAGAAGTACTTGGGACGTTTAAAACGAATAAAAAAGTATATGAAACGAGTTCATATAAAAATACATTAGGAGTATCGACCATTGAAAATTCGCAAGAAGGGTTAAATTCATTGGATAGAAGAAAAGTATTTGAAATTCAAGATAGAATTAGTGAAGATCTTGATTCAAATACAACCATTCGATTGTTCAAGGAACATATGAAAAGTTCATCTAATGTTCCTCAATATATTGAGTCTTCTAAAGCAAGCTTAAGCGCAATAGAGGATGCATTCGATTATTATTCCAATGCTTATAAATGTATTGATGACGAAAACCCAAGATTCAATCCAAAAATTATAAGAAGTAATTATTTAGGTATTTGTTATCATGATTTTTATAAGTATATAAATTATGAAATAATTATCAATAAAATCAATAATTTATCCTCAAATAAAGCATGCGGTTCGGATGGAATTCATGCTCAAATATTAAAGGCACTTCTTAATAGTAAATTGCCAAAAATTTTAGAATCCTTATTCAAAATGTGCGTGAAATTTGGAGTAAGTCCACTTCGATGGAATTCTTCAATTATTTTTCCAATCCCAAAAAAAAATGATTCATCCTTGATAAAAGATTTTCGCCCTATAGCCATTACGAATATATTTAGGAAATTATTTGAAGGGATTCTTCTCGATTTCATAAATGGCTATTTAAAAAATTTTTTTAAATTATGTGATAATCAAGCTGGGTTTCGTCGCGGATTTTCTACCCTGACACATGCTCTTATTTCCAATGAAACTGCAAAAACAAGCCCAAAGCAATATCATGTTTTTTTAGATTTAAAAAAGGCATATGATTCGGTACCTGTAAAATTAGTACTTGAAAAGTTAGAAGATCGTCAGGTACCAATGGGTATTATTAGTCTTATAGCTTCTTTATTTTCAGAATGTACCACTAGAGTCTTAGTAAATCAAGAATTTACAAATGAAATTAAATTAGAAAGAGGATTACTTCAGGGTTCGATTCTCTCACCACTTCTATTTAATATTTTCATTGATGATTTAGCAAGTAAATTAACTCAAACATTTGAAAATGAAGAAGAAAAGAAAAAATACCCACTCCCTCATTGCTTATTTTATGCAGATGACATAAAAATTAATCACTCCTCTGCATCTGCAATTCAAGAAATGTTAAATATTTGTTCTGAATGGGCTGATAATAATGGTATGGAATTTAATATCGATAAATCATCTTACTTGATTGATCCTCAAGTAGAAAATAATAAAGAAAATGAAGGTACTTCAGATTCCTCGTATATTTATGATTATAATCATGATTTTGACAATTTCAATAATAATGATGATAATCATAAAGATAATAGAGACCTTAATAAAAACAATAATATTAATTTCAATCAAGAAAATTTCAATCAAATGAATAAATTTAATAAAAGTAATAATAATTATAAAAGTAATAATAACTTAATAAATAATAATAATAATATCGAAAAAAATGAAAAAGTACATTTTTATATTACAATTAAAGGTATTAAAAAAGAATTATCGGGGGTAGTAACATATAAATATCTTGGTTTTCCTCATACCGTTAAAGGGATTGATTGGAAAGAACATTTAGAAGACAGTTCAAAAAAATCTTTAAAGTTTATTAAATCACTTTATTATTATAAAAATAGTTTACCTACTGTCTCTAAATTAATTATTTTTAAAACATTTATTCGTCCGATAATGGAATACTCTGCTTGTCTGTCATTCTATTGGATGGATTTAGAACAATTTAAAAAACCAAATTCAACTTTAAATTATGAAGAAGTTTCTGGTTATCATAAAGTTATGACCGAAGCCGTTGAATGGATTGTTGGATCATCCAAATTTAATGTTGCCTGTTCTTTACTTGGTTTACCTCCAACAATGCTAAGATTATATATTTTAGCATTGAGATTCAAAATCCATTTAGACGGTATGAGTGATAATAACCCTTTAAAAAAAACATTTGATTTAAAAAAAAATGCATTATTAAGTATGACTTCGTTTGCTGGAAGAATAATATCAAGAAAAGATATTTTTAATTTAAAATACTTTAATCTACCTCCTCCTCGTCCTAAGGTAGATCCAATTACAAAAGAAATAATAAGGCCTAAAGAATTGGATGACATGGATTATAGAATTAATCTTATGATTAAAAATTACTTCTTAAATTTAAAGTCTGATGCTATAATCCTTCCTTATGCTCGAACTAATAAAATAATAAATCCAGAAAATTCTATAATTATTTCTCCAGATAGATGTATCTTTATTAGAGATAGTACTACAAGATACAATTCTATAAATTGGAGATTAAATAGTTTCGGGCATAAAAAAACTTGTCCAATTTGCGGTGAAAGTTTTAATAGAGGACATATTAATGAATGTAAATTTATTGAATATGAGCCTTTTAAATCAATCATTACAGAAAATGATTTATTATTATTAAAAGAGGACAAGGAAAAATTTAAGGATTTACCAAAAACTTATAATATTTTAGATTCTTTATTAAATCATAAAAATTACAACACATTTAAATTATTTATTGAAAAATTTTATATTTATTGGGAAATTATAAATAACAATAAGTAAAAAAAAAAATATATATATATATATATATATATAAATTGTATTATTATATTTAATATATTTAAAAAATTAATTAATTTGTATAATCCATTTAAACTATTTGATTTTTTTTTTCTTTTTTGATATAAAATTTTTTATTGTATTAAATAATTAGTTATTATTATAAAATTACATACTTTAATAAAAATAATAATTTATGAAAATAATTTTCATTATTTAAATTTAGTTTAAAAATTATTATTTATAATTCTATCATTATAAATGATTAAATTATTGAATAAAAAAATTAAATATAAAAATAAAAAAAAAAAAAAAATTATAAAATGTATGTAATTACTATAAAATTTACTAATTTTAGATTTTTACAATATTAAATATTATTATTATTTTTTTTTTTTTTTTTTTTTTTACTTTTTTAAATATAATTTAAAGTAAAAAAAAAATATAATACTTAAAAAAGATATTAATATTGCCACATTAAAGAATCTCTACTGTAAAAATTTTAAATAATATCAATAATATCTTTATAAATATTAAATAAATATTAATATTTTATTTAATAATATTTAAGATTAAATTAAATAAATTTTATAGTTTGTACCAGTAATACAATTAATATTTATTTAATTTTATAAATTAATAATTTTATAAATAAAAAATTGATATTAAATTTTAAGAAATATATATTTTGAAATTATAAATTAAAATCATTAAATATTACAAGTGTAAAAAATTTTAATTAATATTATAAATCAAATCAAAATTATAAATATATGAATATTTATATTATATAATAATTAATATTTAATTTTTTTTTTTTTTTGTCGTAAATTTTATTTGTTATTTTTTAAATAAACGACTAAAATTTAACAATCTTAAGTTTCAAAAAAAAAAATAAAAATAAAAAAATAAAATTATTTGGAACGATTATTCATTATGATTTGAAATTATTTATTAAAAAAAAAAAAAATAATACTACTTATTTTTATTTTAATATGAATTAATTAAAAATCAATTTTATTATATTAAAAAATAAAAAATAAGAAATTAAATTATCATAATAATTTAAATAAATAAATAATAATAATAAAAAAAAAAAATTTAATAAAAATATTAATAATATGTAACTCCTAATTATTAATTAAAAGTAAGGAGGATGTATGATAATATTAATAATTAATATTTATAAGATCTTTTATTTCTAAATTAAAAATATATAAAGGTTTGTACCATTAAAATTTTTGTAATTATAATTAATAGAAAAAAAAGTTAAATGCAAATTATAAAGGGGATTTAATTTTAAAATAGGAGATTTAATTTTAAAATATAAATAGAAGACAAATTTTTAAGTAAAATTTTCATTAAATAAAAATATTCTTTATAATTAAATATTCTTATAAATTTTTAATATCTTATAATGCCATCTAAAGGGGAAGAAGTCTTAAGCTACGCCGGTGTTTACCACTTGTCATTTATTCTTAGTGGTAAAAACCAAAGCGCGGACGGACGCCCTATTCCGATCCGCTGCAGAAGATGCGGGGGAATTTTTACTAAGACAAGTCATACCCGCCTCTACTGCTCGAACAAACGAAAGAAATGCAACAATAGCTGCACCTTTAGTGCTCTTAAGGCGTATCTTATTGATCTTTATAATCATAAGATCGTCTCTCTCAGTAAGGGAAATGATAACATACCTCTTATCCTATTCAAGAATGGGAGACAGGTCATATCTCTCCCCTTCCAAAGTCCTAATCCCAAGGACAAAACTAATGAAGACCTCTTCAAACCGGTACCAGTAAAGAAGCTACTCACGATGGTGCCTAGTTTGAGAAACCATTTCTGGTGCAAATATGATTATTGTAGACCAGAAATGAACGACAAAGAGGAGATTGATGTAAATCAAACCCTCCTCTCTGCTGAACCTACTACCTCTTCTAACGGTACTACTCTAGTCATCGCAGCACCTACCCAAGATGCTGCGATGAAAGAAGCTAACTCTGGGGAAGAACTCGTTGGAAAGACCGTCAGTAATCCCATGATTACTGAAGAGCCTATCTTAAAGCCTGTGATTCCCTCCACAACGAAAGAAGTAGATATCTTAAGCCAAGAAAGGTTATTCAAGAAGCCAGTGACCGAAGGGACTGGTAAAAGAAAAAATAACCCCTTGGAAGAAGATGAACGAAATCCTAGCATTGAGAGATATCTCTCAAGCTGCCAAAATTCGGCCCCTAAAGAGCTCAATCAGTTCGATTTAGACGAATTTAATCGTCTTAGAACTGAGAACGCTCATTTAAAAAATTTATGTTATAATAGTAAGATTGAAATTTCCAATCTTACTGAATCAATAAGAAGCCTAGAAGAGTCTTGGAAAAAGGAGAAAGTTAAACTTTCATCCCAAATTTTCAAGGCTCAGAACAACTCAGTAGCACTTAGTACGGTGCTACAAAATAAGTCTGAAGCCTCCCCCTCTCGACTTTCTCTTGAAATATTAGAGAAAAAGGAGAGGATCAAAAAAATGATAGAAGAAAAAAAGGGAAAATGTAAGGATATTACAGATTCCCTTGAGAAGAATGCCGACCATCTTCCTCCACAGCTTCAACGAATAAGAAGTCAGGAAGATGGCCTCCCCTTAATTCAGGAAAGTATCCTGAGCCTCATTATGAGGCAACCTAAGATCATCCGAAAGGATGATCTTGACTTAGTATATATTAAAGGCATTCAAAGGCAACCCATCTGGGTTATCAAAAAATGCCTTAGTAATCTTGGAATACGACATTTTTATATTAAAAATGTCTCGTTCATTGGTAAAGACATTTGCGAACTTACAGTTCTCAAAAGATCCAAACCAATGATTATTAACATCCTTAAAGTTTTTGAAAACTCATTCAAAGTTCTCGAAAACTTTAACCCTGTTGCTGTTGACAATGCCTCTACAGCTAATGATGAAGATATTCTTAGAGTAGAAAAAGCATGCTACCGAAGAATATCTGAAACTATTAATAGAAAAAGAAGTCCTGATTATATTAAGGACTTCTTTTCTAATGTTATCCAGAATATTAAATTTACCAAATTTAATATTCCTACGCCTACGCCTACTGCTGTTCCTGATGAAGCTTCTCTTAATGTAGAAGCCTCTACCTCAGGTAATAACTTCGCTGCTCCTTCTTCGGTTTGTGCCCACGATAATGCTCCAGCTACCATCAATGATGCTCCAGCTAACTCGCCCGGCTCGACCTCGGAAGTAGCTAATGCTGCCCTCCGCTCTAGTAAAGAAGCCATCTCTGCCTTTGCCCTTGCGCTAAAGGAAAGGGTTGTTAGCCCATCAAAGGGCTTTGCTGCTTTTAAGGCTGCTAATCCAAGTGGCCCTCTTGAATCCCCAGAGTTCAAAGGTACGTCTGAACTCTTTGAGGATGACAGCCTAAACACGGAGGATGATAATGATTCAATTATCTCCTCAACGTTAACTCCTACAGTGCCAATTGAGCACTACCATGAAGCCGGGATGGATATGTATAGTGACACTATAATATCCAATTCCCCTAATATTCTCAGTACAACTATTAATCCATTAAATCCTATGGATTATAGTTCTGAGGATATTATTGAATCTATGAAATATATCAATGAATAAATATATTTCATACGATTTCAGTTTTAATTAAATATACTTACTTTACGAACAAACTAAAATTTAATTTCTTTATAAATTTTATTTTAAAATATTCTACTAGATTATAAAAACTTTATATTCTTTTAGATAATTACAAAAATTCTTTTATTAGAATTACTTTTATTATTCATTTACTTTAAAAGAATAATTTTTCTCTTCCTTAAAATTCTAAACTTTATAGATATATACTTTTTTTTTACTTTATCGAACTTTTATTTTTTTACTAAAAATGTATTAATTTACTTAAAATCATGTAGTCATGATTTCATATAATTTATATATACATTAATTAATGTATTATCTAATCGAATAATTTTAATAAAAATTACAAAGTTTAAAACCTAACCCCTAATTTATTATAAAAATTTTAGTAAAAAATAAAAAAAATTTTTTTTTTTTTAAAAATGAAGTTACAAATAATTTATTTTCATTTTAAGTAAGCGAAAACAAATGCTTTTCTAATGATATAATATATTTTATTCTAGGTTTACTATTTCATGATTTATTTCAACCTATATATCCAACTTGATTTATGATTATTATAAAAATTTATTATAAAAATTTTACTGAAAAAAAAAAAAAAAAATTTTTTTTTTAAAAATGAAGTTACAAATAATTTATTTTCATTTTAAGTAAACGCAAACAAAAGCTTTTCTAATGATATATTTATTTTTATTTTAAGATTATTATTTCATGAATTATTTCAACCCATATTTCCAACTTGATTCATGATTATTATAAAAATTTATAATAAAAATTTTACTGAGAAAAAAAAAAAAAAATTTTTTTTAAAAATGAAGTTACAAATAATTTATATTCATTTTAAGTAAGTGCAAACAAAAGCTTTTCTAATGATATATTTATTTTTATTTTAAGATTATTATTTCATGAGTTATTTCAACCCATATTTCCAACTTGATTCATGATTATTATAAAAATTTATTACAAAAATTTTACTAAAAAATAAAAAAAAAATTTTTTTTTTTAAAAATGAAGTTACAAATAATTTATTTTCATTTTAAGTAAGCGAAAACAAATGCTTTTCTAATGATATAATTTATTTTATTCTAGGTTTACTATTTCATGAGTTATTTCATCGTATATACAATATTATTTCAGGGTTAATAATTAAAATTAATTATAAAATTTTTAAAAAAATTAAAAAAATACTTGAATAATTTTAAAATTTAGTTGCGATGAATTCAACGTTTAATATAATAAAACCCTATTTATTGTGCATCTAGTGATATATTATTTTCATTTATTCGTTAAAAATTTAAAAAGTTATAAAACTTCAAATCTCAAAACTATCTATATGTATTATTAATAATTTAATAAAAATAACCCTAAGTTTAAACAAATATTTGAATATCTTGAAAATTTAGTTGTGAAGGGTTCAACATTTAATAAAATATACATTTAATTGATAAGCATCTTATAATATAATTTTAATTTGTTCATTAGTTATTTCAATAATTGTAAACCATTAAATCTCAACACTATTTTTTGAAACACACACACATACAAACAAATAAAAAAAAAAAAAAAAAAACCAAAACAAAAAAACAAAAAAACAAACAAAAAAAAAAAAATAAATTTTAATTTTTCATAAACAAGTAATATTGTATTTTCAAATAATATATTATTATATGCCTTTTTATTATATTATTTAAATAAAATTTGAATCTTTATTAATTTTTAAATAAAATATCTAAGTCTCAAATCGTATTTTTTTTTTTTTTTTTTTTTTTTTTTTTTTAAATATAAATAAAAAAAATGAAATATATAATTTAGTTTCTTTTAAAATAATTATATTAGAACTATAAAAATATATCATTTAATTACTATAAAAAAGAAATTATTTGTAAAGTGAGTGACCTTTAATTATTTATTCTTTTTATTTTTGATTTAAAAAATATTTAATATTTAAATATATATAAAAAATATTATATTTAAAAAATTATTATTAATAATTAAGAAAAATTATTTAATTTTATTTATTTTTTATAAAAATTATTAAAATACATATTTTATGTTATTATAAAGTTTTGACATTATTTTTTTTATAAAAAAGTACTTTTATATTTTCTTTTTTATCATTATAGGTTTATTTTATTATGTTTTGAATACTAAATGATTAATTAAATATTAATCTTCAAAATCCTTTATAAAAATATTGTTAGTAATAAATATTAATATACTAAATAAATATATATAATATTTAAAGCTTAATAATTCTTGAAATAAAAATGGTAGTACAATAAATAATATATCTTTTAAATAATATTTCTTAAATGTTTATTTTATTAAAGAATGAATATTTAATAATTAATATTTAAATAAATATTCATCTTATTAATAATAATTATGAATAATAAAAAATAGTAATAATATTAAAAGTTATGTACCTCTTGAAATAAAAATAATAAAATAATAAATAACATTTTATTTTATTTATTTACATTTATTACTTTTTTTATCAAAATATAATATAAATATTTATTGATTATTATTATTAATTTTACTTATATTTTATATATCCACTAATTTCAATAACCCAAAAAATTTCTTTGACCTAAAAAATTCTTTGACCCTAAATTTTTCAATAACCCAAAAAAATTTTTTGACCTAAAAATTTTTTGACTCTAAATTTTCTTTGACCCTAAATTTTTCAATAACCCAAAAAAATTTTTTGACCTAAAAAATTCTTTGACCCTAAATTTTTCAATAACCCAAAAAAATTTTTTGACCTAAAAAATTCTTTGACCCTAAATTTTCTTTGACCCTAAATTTTTCAATAACCCAAAAAAATTCTTTGACCCTAAATTTTTCAATAACCCAAAAAAATTCTTTGACCCTAAATTTTTTCAATAACCCAAAAAAATTTTTTGACCTAAAAAATTTTTGACCTAAAAAATTCTTTGACCCTAAATTTTTTCAATAACCCCTAAAAATTTTTTGACCTAAAAAATTTTTGACCTAAAAAATTCTTTGACCCTAAATTTTTCAATAATCCAAAAAAATTCTTTGACCCTAAATTTTTCAATAACCCAAAAAAATTCTTTGACCCTAAATTTTTCAATAACCCAAAAAATTTTTTGACCTAAAAAATTCTTTGACCTAAAAAATTCTTTGACCCTAAATTTTTCAATAACCCAAAAAAATTCTTTGACCCTAAATTTTTCAATAACCCAAAAAAATTTTTTGACCTAAAAATTTTTTGACCTAAAAAATTCTTTGACCCTAAATTTTTCAATAACCCAAAAAAATTTTTTGACCTAAAAATTTCTAAAGAGAAAGTTGTATTTCAAAATGTATCATAAATTAAATCAAATATATATTTAATATTTTATTTAATTTTAAAGATATATTTTTATTTTTTTTATAAAATAAAATAATAATATTTAATATTAATTTTAAATATATATTTTATTTTTTTTATTTATAATAATTTATTCTTTTCCTTTTTTTTTAATAAAATAAAAAAAGAAATAAGTAAATAAAAATTATATATAAATAAATAATAAATAATAAATAAAAAAATAAATAATAAATAAAAATAATAAATAATAAATAAAAATAATAAATAAAAATAATAAATAATAAATAATTAAATAATAAGTAATAAATAAGTAATAAAAAATAAAAAATAATAAATAATAAATAATAAATAATTAAATAATAAATAATAAATAATAAATAAATAATAATTAAATAATTAAATAATTAAATAATAAATAATAAGTAATAAATAAGTAATAAAAAATAATAAATAATAAATAATAGATAATTAATAATTAAATAATAAATAAATAAATAATAATTAAATAATTAAATAATTAAATAATAAATAATAAATAAATGCTACAAAAAAAAAAATTAAATAAAAAAATAATAAAATAAAAAAATATATATATTTATAAATTATTTTAATTGTTAATTTCTTATTAATTATTTTTATATAATTTATTCGTGGTTATGTACATTAGATATTATTTTATTTTTTAATTATTTAATAATTTTTATAGTTAAAGATTTAAATATTTTTATAATCCTAAATGTAGATTAATTATATTGTGTTTAATAAAATACTATTTGATTTTATTTTTTAGTATAAATAATATTTTTATTTATTTTTATTTTTTTTTATTCCTTAAAAAAATTAATCATCTAATGTACTCTAAAATAAACTATAATTAAATATTGTTCATTAATATTTTATATTTATTTTTTATCTATATATTAATATAATAATTAAAAAAAAAAAAAAGTTTTTTCTTTTCAGCTTTAAAATTAAATTTTGATTAAAAAATTTAAAAAATTAAGTTTTTAAAAAAATGGCATATCCGAAATTTTATTTTATAATTAATTTAATATAAATCTATAATTAAATTAAAAATTTAAATTTTTTTGGACCAATCGATTTTTAAATAGAAAAATTTTTCTACTTTGACAAATAAAACCCGCTTTTGCTAAGGGGGTGGTCATTTTTTTTGGTTTTTTATCTATGTGATGGGAAAAAAAAAAAAAAAAAAAAAAAAAAAATAAATAAAATAAAATTATATAATTATTAAAATTTTAAATAGCGAAATAAAATTTTTGATTGTGGGTTTTTTTTTGGGATAATAATTATTTTTGGTGCATAGATAATATTTATTTTTTTTTTTAATTTTTTTTTTCTTATTGCAAGCTTTTTACTTTGTAAAAAGTTTAACTTTAGAAAGATAAAAGAAATAAATATTTTTCTTTCTTTCTTTCTTTTTTTTTTTTTATTAATTTTTTTTATTATTTTTATTTTAAATTATTTTATTTTAAAAATAAAATAAAAATAAAAATAAAAAAAAAAATTAAAAAATGTTGAGAGGAAGAGGGGAAAATTTTTCTTTTTCTTTTTTTTCTATTTTAGAAAAATAAAAGAAATAAATATTTTTCTTTCTTTCTTTTTTTTTTTTTTTTTTTTTTTTTTTTTTTAATTTTTTTTTTATTTTTATTTTAATTTATTTTATTTTAAAAATAAAATAAAAATAAAAATAAAAAAAAAAAAATTAAAAAATGATGAAAGGAAGAGGGGAATTTTTTCTTTTTTTTTTTTTTCTATTTTAGAAAAATAAAAGAAATAAATATTTTTCTTTCTTTCTTTCTTTCTTTTTTTTTTTTAATTTTTTTTTATTTTTATTTTAAATTATTTTATTTTAAAAATAAAATAAAAATAAAAATAAAAAAAAAATTAAAAAATGATGAAAGGAAGAGGGGAATTTTTTCTTTTTTCTTTTCTATTTTAGAAAAATAAAAGAAATAAATATTTTTCTTTTTTCTTTCTTTTTTTTTTTTTTTATTTTTTTTTTATTTTTATTTTAAAAATAAAATAAAATAAAATTAAAAAAAAAAAAAAATTAAAAAATGATGAAAGGAAGAGGGGAATTTTTTTCTTTTTTTTTTTTTTTTATTTTAGAAAGATAAACGAAATAATATTTTTCTTTTTTCTTTCTTTTTTTTTTTATTTTTTTTTTTTTTATTTTTATTTTAAATTATTTTTTAAAAAAAAATAAATTAAATTAAAAAATGATGAAAGGAAGAGGGAAATTTTTTTCTTTTTTTTTTCTACTTTAGAAAGATAAAAGAAATAAATATTTTTTTTTTTTTTTTTTTTTTTTTTTTTTTATTAATTTTTTTATTATTTTTATTTTAAATTATTTTTAAAAAAAAATAAAATAAAAATAAAAATAAAAAAAATTAAAAAATGATGAAATGGAAGAAGGAAATTTTTTTTTCTATTTTAGAAAGATAAAAAGAAAAAATATTTTTCCTTCATTTTTATTTTAATTTTTTATTTTTATTTTTAATTATTTTTTTTAAAGAATAAAATAAAATAAAAATAAAAAAAAAGTGATGAGAGGGAGGAGATGAATTTTTTTTCTTTTTTTAATTGTAAAAGGCTAAAATTTTAGAAAATTAAAAACAATAATATATATGTTTTTTATTTAAAAAAAATAAGAAAGAAAGAAAGAAAGGAAAAAAAAATAAAAGAATATAAGAATTTTTTTTTGTTATCCTTTTTTTGCTTATTAAAAGGCTAAATTTTAGAAAGATAGAAAAAATAATATTTTTTATTATGGTTTTTTCTTTCTTTCATTTTTATTAAAAAAAAAAAAAATAAAATAAAAAAATTAAATAAAATAAAAAAAATTAAACATTATGGGAAGAAGTATTTTTTTATTATATGTAAATTAATTAATTTTTTTTCAAAAATTATTTATTTAAAAAAAGGTCATGAAATGAGTATAACTATCTTTTTTTTATTAAAGACCTTATAATTTTAAATGTCTTAAATTTATTTTAAAAAAGTTTTACTTTAAAATATGGATAACCCATTTTTTATTTTTAAAAATAATTATTAAAAAAAAAATAATTAAAAGTTATAAATTAAAGAATCATAAATAAATAATTATTAACGTTTTTTAAAATTATAAATTAAAGAATCATAAATAAATAATTATTAACGTTTATTAAAATTATAAATATTAAAGAATCATAAATAATAATAAACATTTATTAAAATTATAAATAATAAAATAAATTATATAATAGATAATAAATATAATACCTAAATAATACCAAAATATCAATATATATAACTAATAATAAAATTTATACAAAATTTTCATTTTAATATGATAATTTTAATATTTATATTAATATATATTGATTGGATTAATGTTTAATTTATAAATAACAAATAGTATTTTTTTTAATGCTATTTTCATTGTATTATAACTATAATTTATTAATATTTAATTATGAAATTTAATTAATTATTAATTTTTAAATAACTATATTAAAATATTTTATTTATTAGTTTTTGTTTAATATTTAAATTATTATTATTTAAAAAACTTTTTTTTTTTTTTTTTTTTTTTTATTAGATTTTTATTACTATATAACCAAAAAAAAAAAGAAAAAAAAAAAAAGAAAAAAAAAGAAGCAAAGCAAAAAAAAAGAAAAAAAAAAAAAAAAAAAAAAAAAAAAGAAAAAAAAGAAGCAAAGCAAAAAATATATATATATATATATATTATTTTTTTTTTTAAATTTATAAAATATGAAAAACTTATATAAAATTAATTACTTTTAATTCAGTTTTAAATTTTAAAAAATAATTTTAATTTAGTTTTACGAAATTATTTGAAATTATTAATTAAAAATTTATATTATATAAAATAAAAGCGTTTGTTCTATTGTTTATTGTCATTATTTATTTATTTTTAAATATTGTTTAAAATAATAGTTTTATAATTATATTGTTTTTATATTTGCATCATCCCTTTGATAAAACAAAATAATAAATAAATTATTTTAAAAACAAATAAATTTTTATGAATCCGTTTTTTTATTTTATTTTATTTTATTAATATAAATAAATTATTTTAAATAAAAGAATAAATCCCTTTGTATTAAAATGTAAATTAAAAGTGGACCTATAATATTTTGTTTTATTTTATAATATTTTGTTTTATTTTTTTAATAATAAAGAAATTTAGAGTATAAATATCTTTTGTTTTTTTTTAAAATATTTTTTCCGTATTAATGAGTATTCGTTTGCAATATTCATTATATCAAAATAAAATAAAATATATTTAAATAATTCGCCCAGAATTCAGGTTTTTTAACCTGTTTTCTGGAATGTCTTTAAACTCTTCCAGTTGACACTTTTGTTAGCTGGACTCTTTTTGATTTAAACTCCGGTTCTCACTTTTGATTACTGGAATGTAATCTCTCCGGTTTCCTTTTGGAATGATTTTTTGGTTCCTTTTGGTTTTCAGGATTTCTGTTGTCTTGCTGAACTCTCCGGTTTACTCTTTGTTGGTTTGCTGGATTCTCTTTCGGTTATTCTTCTGGTTACTTGATTGGTTGTTGGATTCTCGTTTGCTTATTCTCCAGGGTACTCCTTTGATTCAGAGTTCTTGTCTTTTAGTTCTCTTGTCTATTCTTTGGGTTATTCTGGATTCTTTGGATCCCTTTTTTTGGTTCTCGGTTCTCCGACCTTACCTTCTTGGGATGTATTTTCTTTATTCTCTATGATTGTTATAATAATTAACAATACTTTTAATTAATTATTATTTATTTAATAATTAATTATTTTATTATTATAATAATCTATTTAATAAACTTATGTATAATTGTTATTATTTATATAATAACAATATTTTTTAATCAAAATTGTTTGATTATTATTTCTCATAATAATAATCTTCTATAAAATCATGTATTAATTATTATTATTTTCATAATAATAATAATTTTCTATTTTAAAATGTATTATTTATTAACTCATGTATTAATTATTATTTCTCATAATAATTATAAACTCATGTATTAATTATTATTTTTATAATAATATTAATTCTTAAAGATTGTATTAATTATTATTTTACAATAATAATTACTTAATATTTAAAGTTATTATTCGCTTGCTATAATTATTATTATTTTCTTAATAATAATTCTCTAGAATAGTATAGAATTCTTTGTTACAAATAGAATAGTTTAAAAATCTTAGAATAGATTTTAATATCTAAAATAAAAATCTTATTTTCTATTATTATTTGTTTAAAATAATAATAGTCGCTAGAATAGTTTAATAATTAAACTTCTTGAAAATCAATAATGATTTTTCTTAAATTATATATACATTAATAATGTATTAACTATTTTGATTAATTTTATTAAATAAAATTATAACGTTTAAAACCTAACCCTAACCCTACTTTGTAAATCTTAAATAAATAAAAGAATTTAAAACCTAACCCTAACCCATGCTTATTATAAAAATTTATTATAAAAATTTTACTGAAAAATAAAAAAAAAAATTTTTTTTTTAAAAATGATTTTACAAACAATTTATTTTCATTTTAAGTAAGAGAAAACAAATACATTTCTAATGATATATTATATTTTATTCTACTTTTACTATTTCATGAATTATTTCAACCCATATTTCTAACTTGATTCATGATTATTATAAAAATTTATTATAAAAATTTTAGTAAAAAATAAAAAAAAATTTTTATTTTAAAAATGAAATTACAAATAATTAATATTCATTTTAAGTAAGAGAAAACAAATGCTTTTCTAATGATATAATTTATTTTATTCTAGGTTTACCACTTCATGAGTTATTTCAACCTATATTTCCAACTTGATCCATGCTTATTATAAAAATTTATTGTAAAAATTTTAGTAAAAAATAAAATAAATTTTTTTTTTTTAAAAATGAAGTTACAAATAATTAATATTCATTTTAAGTAAGCGAAAACAAATGCTTTTCTAATGATATAATTTATTTTATTATAGGTATACTACTTCATGAGTAATTTTAACTAATATTTCCAACTTGATCCATGCTTATTATAAAAATTTATTATAAAAATTTTACTAAAAAATAAAAAAAATTTTTTTTTTTTAAAAATGAAGTTACAAATAATTTATTTTCATTTTAAGTAAGCGAAAACAAATGCTTTTCTAATGATATATTTATTTTTATTTTAAGATTATTATTATTTCATGAGTTATTTCAACCCATATTTCCAACTTGATTCATGATTATTATAAAAATTTATTATAAAAATTTTACTGAAAAAAAAAAAAAAAAATTTTTTTTTTAAAAATGAAGTTACAAATAATTTATATTCATTTTAAGTAAGCTCAAACAAATACATTTCTAATGATATAATATATTTTATTCTAGGTTTACTATTTCATGAGTTATTTCAACCTATATATCCAACTTGATCCATGCTTATTATAAAAATTTATTATAAAAATTATACTGAAAAAAAAAAAAAAATTTTTTTTTTTAAAAATGAAGTTACAAACAATTTATTTTCATTTAAAATTAGCGAAAAAAAAGCTTTTCTAATGATATAATTTATTTTATTCTAGGTTTACTATTTCATGAATTATTTCATCGTATATACAATATTATTTCAGGGTTAATAATTAAAATTAATTATAAAATTTTTAAAATAAAAAAATATAATATTTTAAATTATTTTAATTGTTAATTTCTTATTAATTATTTTTATATAATTTATTCGTGGTTATGTACATTAGATATTATTTTATTTTTTAATTATTTAATAATTTTTATAGTTAAAGATTTAAATATTTTTATAATCCTAAATGTAGATTAATTATATTGTGTTTAATAAAATACTATTTGATTTTATTTTTTAGCATAAATAATATTTGTATTTATTTTTATTTTTTTTTATTCCTTAAAAAAATTAATCATCTAATGTACTCTAAAATAAACTATAATTAAATATTGTTCATTAATATTTTATATTTATCTATTATTATTTTTTATCTATATATTAATATAATAATTAAAAAAAAAAAAAAAGTTTTTTCTTTTCAGCTTTAAAATTAAATTTTGATTAAAAAATTTAAAAAATTAAGTTTTTAAAAAAATGGCATATCCGAAATTTTATTTTATAATTAATTTAATATAAATCTATAATTAAATTAAAAATTTAAATTTTTTGGACCAATCGATTTTTAAATAGAAAAATTTTTCTACTTTGACAAATAAAACCCGCTTTTGCTAAGGGGGTGGTCATTTTTTTTGGTTTTTTATCTATGTGATGGGAAAAAAAAAAAAAAAAAAAAAAAAAAAATAAAATAAAATTATATAATTATTAAAATTTTAAATAGCGAAATAAAATTTTTGATTGTGGGTTTTTTTTGGAATAATAATTATTTTTGGTGCATAGATAATATTTATTTTTTTTTTTTTAATTTTTTTTCTTATTGCAAGCTTTTTACTTTGTAAAAAGTTTAACTTTAGAAAGATAAAAGAAATAAATATTTTTCTTTCTTTCTTTTTTTTTTTATTAATTTTTTTTATTATTTTTATTTTAAATTATTTTATTTTAAAAATAAAATAAAAATAAAAATAAAAAAAAAAAAAAATTAAAAAATGTTGAGAGGAAGAGGGGAAAATTTTTTCTTTTTTTTTTTCTATTTTAGAAAAATAAAAGAAATAAATATTTTTCTTTCTTTCTTTCTTTTTTTTTTTAATTTTTTTTTATTTTTATTTTAAATTATTTTATTTTAAAAATAAAATAAAAATAAAAATAAAAAAAGAATTAAAAAATGTTGAGAGGAAGAGGGGAAATTTTTTTTTTTTTCTACTTTAGAAAAATAAAAGAAATAAATATTTTTTTTTCTTTTTTTTTTTTTATTAATTTTTTTATTATTTTTATTTTAAATTATTTTATTTTAAAAATAAAATAAAAATAAAAATAAAAAAAGAATTAAAAAATGATAAGAGGAAGAGGAGAAAATTTTTCTTTTTTTTTTTTTTTTTTTTTTCTATTTTAGAAAAATAAAAGAAATAAATATTTTTCTTTTGTCTTTTTTTTTTTTTTTATTAATTTTTTTTATTATTTTTATTTTAAAATATTTTATTTTAAAAATAAAATAAAAATAAAAATAAAAAAAAAATTAAAAAATGATGAGAGGAAGAGGGGAAAATTTTTCTTTTTTTTTTTTTTTTTTTTCTATTTTAGAAAAATAAAAGAAATAAATATTTTTCTTTTGTCTTTTTTTTTTTTTATTTTTTTTTTTTTATTTTTATTTTAAATTATTTTATTTTTAAAATAAAAATAAAAATAAAAAAAAAAAAAATTAAAAAATGTTGAGAGGAAGAGGGGAAAATTTTTTCTTTTTTTTTTTTCTATTTTAGAAAAATAAAAGAAATAAATATTTTTCTTTCTTTCTTTCTTTTTTTTTTTTAATTTTTTTATTATTTTTATTTTAAATTATTTTATTTTAAAAATAAAATAAAAATAAAAATAAAAAAAAAAATTAAAAAATGATGAGAGGAAGAGGGGAAATTTTTTTTTTTTTTCTACTTTAGAAAAATAAAAGAAATAAATATTTTTCTTTCTTTCTTTCTTTTTTTTTTTTTTTTAATTTTTTTTTTATTTTATTTTAAATTATTTTATTTTAAAAATAAAATAAAAATGAAAAATAAAAAAAAAATTAAAAAATGATGAGAGGAAGAGGGGAAAATTTTTTCTTTTTTTTTTTTTCTATTTTAGAAAATAAAAGAAATAAATATTTTTCTTCTTTCTTTCTTTTTTTTTTTTTAATTTTTTTTATTTTTATTTAAATTATTTTATTTTAAAAATAAAATAAAAATAAAAATAAAAAAAAAATTAAAAATGATGAGAGGAAGAGGGGAAATTTTTTCTTTTTTTTTTCTACTTTAGAAAAATAAAAGAAATAAATATTTTTCTTTTTTTCTTTTTTTTTTTTTTATTAATTTTTTTATTATTTTTATTTTAAATTATTTTATTTTAAAATAAAATAAAAATAAAAATAAAAAAAAAAAAAATTAAAAAATGTTGAGAGGAAGAGGGGAAAATTTTTCTTTTTTTTTTTCTATTTTAGAAAAATAAAAGAAATAAATATTTTTCTTTCTTTCTTTCTTTTTTTTTTTTAATTTTTTTTTATTTTTATTTTAAAATATTTTATTTTAAAAATAAAATAAAAATAAAATAAAAAAAAAAAAATTAAAAAAAGATAAAAGTAAGAGGGGATTTTTTTTTCTATTTAGAAAGATAAACGAAATAATATTTTTCTTTTGTCTTTTTTTTTTATTTTTTTTTTTATTTTTATTTTAAATTATTTTATTTTAAAAAAAAAAATAAAATAAAAATAAAAAAAGAATTAAAAAATGATGAGAGGAAGAGGGGAATTTTTTTTTTTTTTTTCTACTTTAGAAAATAAAAAAAATAAATATTTTTCTTTCTTTCTTTTTTTTTAATTTTTTTTTTTATTTTAAATTATTTTATTTTAAAAATAAAATAAAAATAAAAAAAAATTAAAAAATGATGAAAGTAAGAGGGAATTTTTTTCTTTTTTTTTTTTTTTTTTTTTCTATTTTAGAAAGATAAACGAAATAATATTTTTCTTTTTCTTTTATTTTTTTTATTTTTTTCTATTTTTATTTTAAATTATTTTATTTTAAAAAGAAAATAAAATAAAAAAAAAAAAAAAAAAAAAAAAAGAATTAAAAAAATGATGAGAGGAAGAGGGGAAAATTTTTTCTTTTTTTTTTTCTTTTTTTTTTTTTTTTTCTTCTTTAGAAAGATAAAAGAAATAAATATTTTTCTTTCTTTCTTTTTTTTTTTTATTAATTTTTTTTTATTATTTTTTATTTTAAATAATAAAAAAAAAAATAAAATAAAATGAAATAAAATTAAAAGATGTTGAGAAGAAAGGGGAATTTTTTTTTTTCTATTTTAGAAAGATAAAAAGAAATAATTATTTTTCTTTCTTTTTATTTAAAATTATTTTTTTATATTATTTTTTTTAAAGAATAAAATAAAATAAAACTAAAAAAAAAAGTGATGAGAAGGAGGAGAAGAAATTTTTTTTTTTTTTTTAATTGTAAAAGGCTAAAATTTAGAAAATTAAAAACAATATTATATATATATTTTTTAATTTAAAAAAAATAAGAAAGAAAGAAAAAAATAAAAAATAAAAAAAAAATACAAGAATATAAGAATATAAGAATATAAGAATATAAGAATTTTTTTGTTACGCTTTTTTTACTTAGTAAAAGGCTAAATTTTAGAAAGATAGAAACAATAATATTTTTTATTATGGTTTTTTCTTTCTTTCATTTTTATTAAAAAAAAAAAAAAATTAAATAAAATAAAAAATAATTAAAAAGTTATTTATTTAAAAAAAGGTCATGAAATGAATATATCTATCTTTTTTTTCATTAAAGACCTTATAATTTTGAACGTCTTAAATTTATTTTAAAATAGTTTTACTTTAAAATATGGATAACCCATTTTTTATTTTTAAAAAATAGTTATTAAAAAAAAAAAAAAAATAAAAAAATAATTAAAAATTATAAATTAAAGAATCATAAATAATAATAAACATTTATTAAAATTATAAATAATAAAATAAATTATATAATAGATAATAAATATAATACCTAAATAATACCAAAATATCAATATATATAACTAATAATAAAATTTATACAAAATTTTCATTTTAATATGATAATTTTAATATTTATATTAATATAATATTGATTGGATTAATGTTTAATTTATAAATAACAAATAGTATTTTTTTAATGCTATTTTCATTGTATTATAACTTTAATTTATTAATATTTAATTATGAAATTTAATTATTAATTTTTTTTTTTTTTTTTTTTTTTTTTTTTGAAATAACTATTTTAAAATATTTATATATAGTAGTTCTACTTAAATATTTAAATTACTATTAATTATTAAAAAAAAAAAAAAAAAAACTTTTTTTTAATTATATTTTTATTACTTAAGTAACAAAATCAAAAAGAAAAATAAAAAAGAAAAATTATTTTTTATTTTAAATTTATTATAAAATTTAAAAATCTAATATAAATTTTATTAGTTTTATTCTTTAGTTTTAAATTTATAAAATTTTAAAAAAAAAAAAAAAAAAAAAAAAAAAAAAAAAATTATATTTTAAACTTTTTATTTTTTTTTAAAAAATGTCAATTATTTATAAATTTAGACCATCAGTTATAACTGATAATTTCAGTTATAATATGAATTTAAAAAATGTTAATATTTGTAAAAAATTAAAATTAACTATTAAAAATTTAAAAAGTTTAAATATTTTTTATGTTAATGCACAAGGGTTTAATAAAGGAAAACAAGATATTACATTTGATTCTCTTATTAATATCTATGATATTATTTTCATTGCAGAATCATGGTATCTTGATTTTTATGAAATTATTAAAAACCCTTGTTTTGTAGCTACAACCCCGTTACCAATAAGACGTAATAATATTCGTCCTGGTAATGGGATATTTTGTTTTGCAAATTCTTTGATTAAGTCTTTAATCAAAGTAATGCATGTTACAGACTATTCAATTACTATTAAAGTTTGTAACAAAGTTTTAATGGCAGTATATTATCCGCCATCTTTAAAAAGACATATATTTGAAAAATGTCTTACTAACCCATATTCTCCAGATATTATATTTGGAGATTTTAATGTTGATATATTTGATTGCAAAGACGAAAAAAAGAAAAAGTTAACCCTCTATATTTATTTACAAAAAAATTTACTGGAAAGAGTTTGTCCAGTATTAAAAGATAAATATAGTAAGATTCCAAAGTGGGATCACGTTTTTGCAAAAAAATCTATCAATTTAAAATTATACGTCGGGTTAGCGCCATTTTCAAGTGATCATCAATCATTTGAAATGAAAATTAACTTAAACGAAGCTATTAGAATAGAGGAAAACTCTATATCAAACGCTTCATTCATTAAAAAAAAATATAATTTAAAAAATTTAAATGATCCTTTGATTCGTTCTTCCCTTGTTCAATGGATTGATACAATTGCTGATAATATTAAAGGTATTTATGATATTATAGAAGAAAATTTTAAAGAATCAGAAGTTCAAATAAAACAAGAAATGGTTGATATGAGTGATGAACTTCTAATTCATATACTTCAAGATTGTTGTGAAGAAGTACTTGGGACGTTTAAAACGAATAAAAAAGTATATGAAACGAGTTCATATAAAAATACATTAGGAGTATCGACCATTGAAAATTCGCAAGAAGGGTTAAATTCATTGGATAGAAGAAAAGTATTTGAAATTCAAGATAGAATTAGTGAAGATCTTGATTCAAATACAACCATTCGATTGTTCAAGGAACATATGAAAAGTTCATCTAATGTTCCTCAATATATTGAGTCTTCTAAAGCAAGCTTAAGCGCAATAGAGGATGCATTCGATTATTATTCCAATGCTTATAAATGTATTGATGACGAAAACCCAAGATTCAATCCAAAAATTATAAGAAGTAATTATTTAGGTATTTGTTATCATGATTTTTATAAGTATATAAATTATGAAATAATTATCAATAAAATCAATAATTTATCCTCAAATAAAGCATGCGGTTCGGATGGAATTCATGCTCAAATATTAAAGGCACTTCTTAATAGTAAATTGCCAAAAATTTTAGAATCCTTATTCAAAATGTGCGTGAAATTTGGAGTAAGTCCACTTCGATGGAATTCTTCAATTATTTTTCCAATCCCAAAAAAAAATGATTCATCCTTGATAAAAGATTTTCGCCCTATAGCCATTACGAATATATTTAGGAAATTATTTGAAGGGATTCTTCTCGATTTCATAAATGGCTATTTAAAAAATTTTTTTAAATTATGTGATAATCAAGCTGGGTTTCGTCGCGGATTTTCTACCCTGACACATGCTCTTATTTCCAATGAAACTGCAAAAACAAGCCCAAAGCAATATCATGTTTTTTTAGATTTAAAAAAGGCATATGATTCGGTACCTGTAAAATTAGTACTTGAAAAGTTAGAAGATCGTCAGGTACCAATGGGTATTATTAGTCTTATAGCTTCTTTATTTTCAGAATGTACCACTAGAGTCTTAGTAAATCAAGAATTTACAAATGAAATTAAATTAGAAAGAGGATTACTTCAGGGTTCGATTCTCTCACCACTTCTATTTAATATTTTCATTGATGATTTAGCAAGTAAATTAACTCAAACATTTGAAAATGAAGAAGAAAAGAAAAAATACCCACTCCCTCATTGCTTATTTTATGCAGATGACATAAAAATTAATCACTCCTCTGCATCTGCAATTCAAGAAATGTTAAATATTTGTTCTGAATGGGCTGATAATAATGGTATGGAATTTAATATCGATAAATCATCTTACTTGATTGATCCTCAAGTAGAAAATAATAAAGAAAATGAAGGTACTTCAGATTCCTCGTATATTTATGATTATAATCATGATTTTGACAATTTCAATAATAATGATGATAATCATAAAGATAATAGAGACCTTAATAAAAACAATAATATTAATTTCAATCAAGAAAATTTCAATCAAATGAATAAATTTAATAAAAGTAATAATAATTATAAAAGTAATAATAACTTAATAAATAATAATAATAATATCGAAAAAAATGAAAAAGTACATTTTTATATTACAATTAAAGGTATTAAAAAAGAATTATCGGGGGTAGTAACATATAAATATCTTGGTTTTCCTCATACCGTTAAAGGGATTGATTGGAAAGAACATTTAGAAGACAGTTCAAAAAAATCTTTAAAGTTTATTAAATCACTTTATTATTATAAAAATAGTTTACCTACTGTCTCTAAATTAATTATTTTTAAAACATTTATTCGTCCGATAATGGAATACTCTGCTTGTCTGTCATTCTATTGGATGGATTTAGAACAATTTAAAAAACCAAATTCAACTTTAAATTATGAAGAAGTTTCTGGTTATCATAAAGTTATGACCGAAGCCGTTGAATGGATTGTTGGATCATCCAAATTTAATGTTGCCTGTTCTTTACTTGGTTTACCTCCAACAATGCTAAGATTATATATTTTAGCATTGAGATTCAAAATCCATTTAGACGGTATGAGTGATAATAACCCTTTAAAAAAAACATTTGATTTAAAAAAAAATGCATTATTAAGTATGACTTCGTTTGCTGGAAGAATAATATCAAGAAAAGATATTTTTAATTTAAAATACTTTAATCTACCTCCTCCTCGTCCTAAGGTAGATCCAATTACAAAAGAAATAATAAGGCCTAAAGAATTGGATGACATGGATTATAGAATTAATCTTATGATTAAAAATTACTTCTTAAATTTAAAGTCTGATGCTATAATCCTTCCTTATGCTCGAACTAATAAAATAATAAATCCAGAAAATTCTATAATTATTTCTCCAGATAGATGTATCTTTATTAGAGATAGTACTACAAGATACAATTCTATAAATTGGAGATTAAATAGTTTCGGGCATAAAAAAACTTGTCCAATTTGCGGTGAAAGTTTTAATAGAGGACATATTAATGAATGTAAATTTATTGAATATGAGCCTTTTAAATCAATCATTACAGAAAATGATTTATTATTATTAAAAGAGGACAAGGAAAAATTTAAGGATTTACCAAAAACTTATAATATTTTAGATTCTTTATTAAATCATAAAAATTACAACACATTTAAATTATTTATTGAAAAATTTTATATTTATTGGGAAATTATAAATAACAATAAGTAAAAAAAAAAATATATATATATATATATATATATAAATTGTATTATTATATTTAATATATTTAAAAAATTAATTAATTTGTATAATCCATTTAAACTATTTGATTTTTTTTTTCTTTTTTGATATAAAATTTTTTATTGTATTAAATAATTAGTTATTATTATAAAATTACATACTTTAATAAAAATAATAATTTATGAAAATAATTTTCATTATTTAAATTTAGTTTAAAAATTATTATTTATAATTCTATCATTATAAATGATTAAATTATTGAATAAAAAAATTAAATATAAAAATAAAAAAAAAAAAAAAATTATAAAATGTATGTAATTACTATAAAATTTACTAATTTTAGATTTTTACAATATTAAATATTATTATTATTTTTTTTTTTTTTTTTTTTTTTACTTTTTTAAATATAATTTAAAGTAAAAAAAAAATATAATACTTAAAAAAGATATTAATATTGCCACATTAAAGAATCTCTACTGTAAAAATTTTAAATAATATCAATAATATCTTTATAAATATTAAATAAATATTAATATTTTATTTAATAATATTTAAGATTAAATTAAATAAATTTTATAGTTTGTACCAGTAATACAATTAATATTTATTTAATTTTATAAATTAATAATTTTATAAATAAAAAATTGATATTAAATTTTAAGAAATATATATTTTGAAATTATAAATTAAAATCATTAAATATTACAAGTGTAAAAAATTTTAATTAATATTATAAATCAAATCAAAATTATAAATATATGAATATTTATATTATATAATAATTAATATTTAATTTTTTTTTTTTTTTGTCGTAAATTTTATTTGTTATTTTTTAAATAAACGACTAAAATTTAACAATCTTAAGTTTCAAAAAAAAAAATAAAAATAAAAAAATAAAATTATTTGGAACGATTATTCATTATGATTTGAAATTATTTATTAAAAAAAAAAAAAATAATACTACTTATTTTTATTTTAATATGAATTAATTAAAAATCAATTTTATTATATTAAAAAATAAAAAATAAGAAATTAAATTATCATAATAATTTAAATAAATAAATAATAATAATAAAAAAAAAAAATTTAATAAAAATATTAATAATATGTAACTCCTAATTATTAATTAAAAGTAAGGAGGATGTATGATAATATTAATAATTAATATTTATAAGATCTTTTATTTCTAAATTAAAAATATATAAAGGTTTGTACCATTAAAATTTTTGTAATTATAATTAATAGAAAAAAAAGTTAAATGCAAATTATAAAGGGGATTTAATTTTAAAATAGGAGATTTAATTTTAAAATATAAATAGAAGACAAATTTTTAAGTAAAATTTTCATTAAATAAAAATATTCTTTATAATTAAATATTCTTATAAATTTTTAATATCTTATAATGCCATCTAAAGGGGAAGAAGTCTTAAGCTACGCCGGTGTTTACCACTTGTCATTTATTCTTAGTGGTAAAAACCAAAGCGCGGACGGACGCCCTATTCCGATCCGCTGCAGAAGATGCGGGGGAATTTTTACTAAGACAAGTCATACCCGCCTCTACTGCTCGAACAAACGAAAGAAATGCAACAATAGCTGCACCTTTAGTGCTCTTAAGGCGTATCTTATTGATCTTTATAATCATAAGATCGTCTCTCTCAGTAAGGGAAATGATAACATACCTCTTATCCTATTCAAGAATGGGAGACAGGTCATATCTCTCCCCTTCCAAAGTCCTAATCCCAAGGACAAAACTAATGAAGACCTCTTCAAACCGGTACCAGTAAAGAAGCTACTCACGATGGTGCCTAGTTTGAGAAACCATTTCTGGTGCAAATATGATTATTGTAGACCAGAAATGAACGACAAAGAGGAGATTGATGTAAATCAAACCCTCCTCTCTGCTGAACCTACTACCTCTTCTAACGGTACTACTCTAGTCATCGCAGCACCTACCCAAGATGCTGCGATGAAAGAAGCTAACTCTGGGGAAGAACTCGTTGGAAAGACCGTCAGTAATCCCATGATTACTGAAGAGCCTATCTTAAAGCCGGTGATTCCCTCCACAACGAAAGAAGTAGATATCTTAAGCCAAGAAAGGTTATTCAAGAAGCCAGTGACCGAAGGGACTGGTAAAAGAAAAAATAACCCCTTGGAAGAAGATGAACGAAATCCTAGCATTGAGAGATATCTCTCAAGCTGCCAAAATTCGGCCCCTAAAGAGCTCAATCAGTTCGATTTAGACGAATTTAATCGTCTTAGAACTGAGAACGCTCATTTAAAAAATTTATGTTATAATAGTAAGATTGAAATTTCCAATCTTACTGAATCAATAAGAAGCCTAGAAGAGTCTTGGAAAAAGGAGAAAGTTAAACTTTCATCCCAAATTTTCAAGGCTCAGAACAACTCAGTAGCACTTAGTACGGTGCTACAAAATAAGTCTGAAGCCTCCCCCTCTCGACTTTCTCTTGAAATATTAGAGAAAAAGGAGAGGATCAAAAAAATGATAGAAGAAAAAAAGGGAAAATGTAAGGATATTACAGATTCCCTTGAGAAGAATGCCGACCATCTTCCTCCACAGCTTCAACGAATAAGAAGTCAGGAAGATGGCCTCCCCTTAATTCAGGAAAGTATCCTGAGCCTCATTATGAGGCAACCTAAGATCATCCGAAAGGATGATCTTGACTTAGTATATATTAAAGGCATTCAAAGGCAACCCATCTGGGTTATCAAAAAATGCCTTAGTAATCTTGGAATACGACATTTTTATATTAAAAATGTCTCGTTCATTGGTAAAGACATTTGCGAACTTACAGTTCTCAAAAGATCCAAACCAATGATTATTAACATCCTTAAAGTTTTTGAAAACTCATTCAAAGTTCTCGAAAACTTTAACCCTGTTGCTGTTGACAATGCCTCTACAGCTAATGATGAAGATATTCTTAGAGTAGAAAAAGCATGCTACCGAAGAATATCTGAAACTATTAATAGAAAAAGAAGTCCTGATTATATTAAGGACTTCTTTTCTAATGTTATCCAGAATATTAAATTTACCAAATTTAATATTCCTACGCCTACGCCTACTGCTGTTCCTGATGAAGCTTCTCTTAATGTAGAAGCCTCTACCTCAGGTAATAACTTCGCTGCTCCTTCTTCGGTTTGTGCCCACGATAATGCTCCAGCTACCATCAATGATGCTCCAGCTAACTCGCCCGGCTCGACCTCGGAAGTAGCTAATGCTGCCCTCCGCTCTAGTAAAGAAGCCATCTCTGCCTTTGCCCTTGCGCTAAAGGAAAGGGTTGTTAGCCCATCAAAGGGCTTTGCTGCTTTTAAGGCTGCTAATCCAAGTGGCCCTCTTGAATCCCCAGAGTTCAAAGGTACGTCTGAACTCTTTGAGGATGACAGCCTAAACACGGAGGATGATAATGATTCAATTATCTCCTCAACGTTAACTCCTACAGTGCCAATTGAGCACTACCATGAAGCCGGGATGGATATGTATAGTGACACTATAATATCCAATTCCCCTAATATTCTCAGTACAACTATTAATCCATTAAATCCTATGGATTATAGTTCTGAGGATATTATTGAATCTATGAAATATATCAATGAATAAATATATTTCATACGATTTCAGTTTTAATTAAATATACTTACTTTACGAACAAACTAAAATTTAATTTCTTTATAAATTTTATTTTAAAATATTCTACTAGATTATAAAAACTTTATATTCTTTTAGATAATTACAAAAATTCTTTTATTAGAATTACTTTTATTATTCATTTACTTTAAAAGAATAATTTTTCTCTTCCTTAAAATTCTAAACTTTATAGATATATACTTTTTTTTTACTTTATCGAACTTTTATTTTTTTACTAAAAATGTATTAATTTACTTAAAATCATGTAGTCATGATTTCATATAATTTATATATACATTAATTAATGTATTATCTAATCGAATAATTTTAATAAAAATTACAAAGTTTAAAACCTAACCTAACCCTAGTGTTTTTCACAATGTGGCTTAAATATTTTTAATTAATTGCCACAATATATATTTTTTTAACCAATAAATAACCCTAGTAAATAATAAATAATAAATAATAAATAATAGCAAATAATAAATAATAGGAAATAATAAATATAAAAAATAATAATAAATAATAAACAACAGCAAATAATAAATATAAAATATAATATTAATTAATTATTTAAAACTTTAAAAAGCCACATTTTCAAAATGCAATTTTATGAATGTGCAAATGTGCATTTCGCAATTGTGTTTTTCACAATGTGGCTTAAATATTTTTAATTAATTGCCACAATATATATTTTTTTAACCAATAAATAACCCTAGTAAATAATAAATAATAAATAATAAATAATAGCAAATAATAAATAATAGGAAATAATAAATATAAAAAATAATAATAAATAATAAACAACAGCAAATAATAAATATAAAATATAATAACAAATAATAAATATAATAAATAATTATAATAATATAATAAATAAATAATAAATAATAAAAATATTTTAAGCCACATTTTGTGAAAAGCACATCTCTCCGATTTAATTTATTTAAATTTAAAAAGCCACGTTATCCGAAATGCAACTCATAACCCTATTTTATTTATTTTATTAATAAATATTCATTAATAACTATATTGAATTATTTATTTATATTATTAATACATGTTCATTAATAGATATGTCAAAATATTTATTTAATATATTAATATATTCATTAATATTTATATTAAAATATTTATTTATATTATTAATTTACATTCATTAATGTTAATAAATAAATTTATTTATTTATATTTTTACATTCACTTATATAAAGTTTTTATTTTAAATAATAATTATATAAAAAAAATTAATCTGAAAATACTTTTGCTTATTAGGAATAAAATATTCAAATATTTTTGCATTTTAAAGAGAAAAGTTTTTTCGCTATTTTTTTTTTTGACATATACGGTTTGAGCAAATTTTTTTTTATTTACCAAAAATAAAAGAATTTGTTTATTAAATTATTTATTTATTTATTTTATAATTATTTATTCATTAATATGTATAGTTGATTTATTTATAAACATAATATACATCCACTTATATAAACTTTTTATTTTAAATAATAATTATATAAAAAAAAATTAATCTGAAAATACTTTTGCTTATTGTGAATAAAATATTCAAATATTTTTGCATTTTAAAGAGAAAAGTTTTTTCGCTATTTTTTTTTTTGACATATACGGTTTGAGCAAATTTTTTTTATTTACCAAAAATAAAAGAATTTGTTTATTAAATTATTTATTTATTTATTTTATAATTATTTATTCATTAATATGTATAGTTGATTTATTTATAAACATAATATACATCCACTTATATAAACTTTTTATTTTAAATAATAATTATATAAAAAAAATTAATCTGAAAATACTTTTGCTTATTATGAATAAAATATTCAAATATTTTTGCATTTTAAAGAAAAAAGTTTTTTCGCTATTTTTTTTTTGACATATACGGTTTGAGCAAATTTTTTTTATTAACCAAAAATAAAAGAATTTGTTTATTAAATTATTTATTTATTTATTTTATAATTATTTATTCATTAATATGTATAGTTGATTTATTTATAAACATAATATACATCCACTTATATAAACTTTTTATTTTAAATAATAATTATATAAAAAAAATTAATCTGAAAATACTTTTGCTTATTATGAATAAAATATTCAAATATTTTTGCATTTTAAAGAGAAAAGTTTTTTCGCTATTTTTTTTTTGACATATACGGTTTGAGCAAATTTTTTTTATTAACCAAAAATAAAAGAATTTGTTTATTAAATTATTTATTTATTTATTTTATAATTATTTATTCATTAATATGTATAGTTGATTTATTTATAAACATAATATATATCCACTTATATAATCTTTTTATTTTAAATAATAATTATATAAAAAAAAATTAATCCAAAAATACTTTTGCTTATTAGGAATAAAATATTCAAATATTTTTGCATTTTAAAGAGAAAAGTTTTTTCGCTATTTTTTTTTTGACATATACGGTTTGAGCAATTTTTTTTTATTAACCAAAAATAAAAGAATTTGTTTATTAAATTATTTATTTATTTATTTTATAATTATTTATTCATTAATATAAATAGTTGATTTATTTATAAACATAATATATATTCACTTATATAATCTTTTTATTTTAATTAATAATTTTTTAATAAAAATTAATCCAAAAATACTTTTGCTTATTGGGAATAAAATATTCAAATATTTTTGCATTTTAAAGAGAAAAGTTTTTTCGCTATTTTTTTTTTTGACATATACGGTTTGAGCAAATTTTTTTTTATTTACCAAAAATAAAAGAATTTGTTTATGAAATTATTTATTTATTTATTTTATAATTATTTATTCATTAATATGTATAGTTGATTTATTTATAAACATAATATATATCCACTTATATAAACTTTTTATTTTAAATAATAATTATATAAAAAAAAATTAATCTGAAAATACTTTTGCTTATTGTGAATAAAATATTCAAATATTTTTGCATTTTAGAGAAAAAAGTTTTTTCGCTATTTTTTTTTTGACATATACGGTTTGAGCAAATTTTTTTTTATTTACCAAAAATAAAAGAATTTGTTTATGAAATTATTTATTTATTTATTTTATAATTATTTATTCATTAATATGTATAGTTGATTTATTTATAAACATAATATACATCCACTTATATAAACTTTTTATTTTAAATAATAATTATATAAAAAAAATTAATCTGAAAATACTTTTGCTTATTATGAATAAAATATTCAAATATTTTTGCATTTTAAAGAGAAAAGTTTTTTCGCTATTTTTTTTTTGACATATACGGTTTGAGCAAATTTTTTTTATTAACCAAAAATAAAAGAATTTGTTTATTAAATTATTTATTTATTTATTTTATAATTATTTATTCATTAATATAAATAGTTGATTTATTTATAAACATAATATATATTCACTTATATAATCTTTTTATTTTAATTAATAATTTTTTAATAAAAATTAATCCAAAAATACTTTTGCTTATTGGGAATAAAATATTCAAATATTTTTGCATTTTAAAGAGAAAAGTTTTTTCGCTATTTTTTTTTTGACATATACGGTTTGAGCAATTTTTTTTTATTAACCAAAAATAAAAGAATTTGTTTATTAAATTATTTATTTATTTATTTTATAATTATTTATTCATTAATATAAATAGTTGATTTATTTATAAACATAATATATATCCACTTATATAATCTTTTTATTTTAATTAATAATTTTTTATTAATAATTAATACAAAAATACTTTCGCTTATTATGAATAAAATATTCAAATATTTTTGCATTTTAAAGAGAAAAGTTTTTTCGCTATTTTTTTTTGACATATACGGTTTGAGCAAATTTTTTTTATTTACCAAAAATAAAAGAATTTGTTTATTAAATTATTTATTTATTTATTTTATAATTATTTATTCATTAATATGTATAGTTGATTTATTTATAAACATAATATACATCCACTTATATAAACTTTTTATTTTAAATAATAATTATATAAAAAAAATTAATCTGAAAATACTTTCGCTTATTATGAATAAAATATTCAAATATTTTTGCATTTTAAAGAGAAAAGTTTTTTCGCTATTTTTTTTTGACATATACGGTTTGAGCAATTTTTTTTTATTAACCAAAAATAAAAGAATTTGTTTATTAAATTAATTAATTATTTATTTTATAATTATTTATTCATTAATATAAATAGTTGATTTATTTATAAACATAATATATATCCACTTATATAATCTTTATGTTTTAATTAATAATTTTTTAATAAAAATTAATCCAAAAATACTTTTGCTTATTGGGAATAAAATATTCAAATATTTTTGCATTTTAAAGAGAAAAGTTTTTTCGCTATTTTTTTTTTGACATATACGGATTGAGCAATTTTTTTTTATTAACCAAAAATAAAAGAATATATTTGTTAAATTATTTATTTATTTATATAATTAATATTTATTCATTAATATTTTAAATTAAATTTATTTAATATTTAAATTTATATTTTCTCAAACATTTAAATATAAATGATTATTTGGTATTATAATAAATATGTATTTTAAAAGAAATTATTAGCTTTAAATAACAATGCTTACGAATTTAAAAGCTAATGTATTAAATATTTTTATATTATATATTTAATGATATAATTTATTTTATTCTAAGTTTATTATTTCATGAATTATTTAAACCCATATATCATACTGATTCATGTTGACTTTCAAAATTTATTACAAAAATTTTACAGAGATAAAAAAAATATTTTTGAAAATCTTTAAAAATAAAATTACAAGTAATTCAATTTTATATTTATTTAACGAAAACAAATATCTTTCTAATGATATAAAATTATTTATAAAAAAATTATTATTTCATGAATTATTTAAACCCATATATCATACTGATTCATAATAACTTTCAAAAATTTATTATAAAGATTTTAAAGGGATAAAAAAAAAATTTTTGAAAATCTTTAAATATAAAGTTACAAGTAATTCAATTTCATATTAAGTTAGCGCAAACAAATATCTTTCTAATGATATAAAATTATTTATATTAAAATTATTATTTCATGAATTATTTAAACCCATACATCATACTGATTCATGATGACTTTCCAAAATTTATTACAAAAATTTTACAGAGATAAAAAAAAGTTTTTTGAAAATCTTTAAAAATAAAGTTACAAGTAATTCAATTTTATATTTATTTAACGAAAACAAATATCTTTCTAATGATATAAAATTATTTATAAAAAAATTATTATTTCATGAATTATTTAAACCCATATATCATACTGATTCATAATAACTTTCAAAAATTTATTATAAAGATTTTAAAGGGATAAAAAAAAAATTTTTGAAAATCTTTAAATATAAAGTTACAAGTAATTCAATTTCATATTAAGTTAGCGCAAACAAATATCTTTCTAATGATATAAAATTATTTATATTAAAATTATTATTTCATGAATTATTTAAACCCATACATCATACTGATTCATGTTGACTTTCAAAAATTTATTACAAAAATTTTACAGAGATAAAAAAAAGTTTTTTAAAAATCTTTAAAAATAAGTTACAAGTAATTCAATTCGATATTATTTTAATGAAAACAAATGCCTTTCAAATAATATAATTCATTTTATTCTATGTTTATTATTTAATGAATTATTTAAATCGATACATCATACTGATTCATGATAATTTTCAAAAATTTATTAAAAGGATTTTACAGAGAGAAAAAAAAGTTTTTTGAAAATCTTTAAAAATAAAGTTTAAGGTTATTTAATTTCATATTAAGTTAGCGCAAACAAACAAATATCTTTCTAATGATATAAAATTATTTATATTAAAATTATTATTTAATGAATTATTTAAATCCATACATCATACTGATTCATGATGACTTTCAAAAATTTATTACAAAAATTTTACAGAGATAAAAAAAAATTTTTTGAAAATCTTTAAAAATAAAGTTACAAGTAATTCAATTTTATATTTATTTAACGAAAACAAATATCTTTCTAATGATATAAAATTATTTATATTAAATTTATTATTTCATGAATTATTTAAACCCATATATCATACTGATTCATAATAACTTTCAAAAATTTATTACAAAGATTTTAAAGGGATAAAAAAAAAATTTTTGAAAATCTTTAAATATAAAGTTACAAGTAATTCAATTCTATATTTATTTAATGAAATCAAATGCCTTTCTAATGGTATAATTCATTTTATTCTAGGTTTATTATTTAATGAATAATTTAAACCAGTATATCATACTGATTCAAGATGACTTTCAAAAATTTATTACAAAAATTTTACAGAGATAAAAAAATGTTTTTTGAAAATCTTTAAAAATAAAGTTAAAAGTAATTCAATTTCATATTATGTTAGCACAAACAAATGCCTTTCTAATGATATAATTTATTTTATTCTAGGTTTATTATTTAATGAAATATTTAAACCCATACATCATACTGATTCATGTTGGCTTTCAAAAATTTATTACAAAGATTTTAAAGGGATAAAAAAAAAATTTTGAAAATCTTTAAATATAAAGTTACAAGTAATTCAATTCTATATTTATTTAATGAAATCAAATGCCTTTCTAATGGTATAATTCATTTTATTCTAGGTTTATTATTTAATGAATAATTTAAACCAATATATCATACTGATTCAAGATGACTTTCAAAAATTTATTACAAAAATTTTACAGAGAGAAAAAAATGTTTTTTGAAAATCTTTAAAAATAAAGTTACAAGTAATTCAATTTCATATTAAATTAATAAATACAAATGTCTTTCCAATGATATAATTTATTTTATTCTAGGTTTATTATTTCATGAATTATTTAAACCAGTGTATCATACTGATTCATGATAACTTTCAAAAATTTATTACAAAAATTTTACAGAGATAAAAAAAATTTTTTTGAAAATCTTTAAAAATAAAGTTACAAGTAATTCAATTTCAGATTAAGTTAGCGCAAACAAATGTCTTTCTAATGATATAATTTATTTTATTCTAGGTTTATTATTTCACGAATTATTTAAACCTATACATCATACTGATTCATGTTGACTTTCAAAAATTTATTACAAAGATTTTAAAGGGATAAAGAAAAAAATTTTGAAAATCTTTAAAAATAAAGTTACAAGTAATTCAATTTCATATTAATTTAATGAAAATAAATGCCTTTCTAATGGTATAATTCATTTTATTCTAGGTTTATTATTTAATGAATAATTTAAACCAGTATATCATACTGATTCATGATAACTTTCAAAAATTTATTACAAAAATTTTACAGAGATAAAAAAAATTTTTTTGAAAATCTTTAAAAATAAAGTTACAAGTAAATCAATTTCATATTAAGTTAGCGCAAACAAATGTCTTTCTAATGATATAATTTATTTTATTCTAGGTTTATTATTTCACGAATTATTTAAACCTATACATCATACTGATTCATGTTGACTTTCAAAAATTTATTACAAAGATTTTAAAGGGATAAAGAAAAAAATTTTGAAAATCTTTAAAAATAAAGTTACAAGTAATTCAATTTCATATTAATTTAATGAAAATAAATACCTTTCCAATGATATAATTTATTTTATTCTAGGTTTATTATTTCATGAATTATTTAAACCTATACATCATACTGATTCATGTTGACTTTCAAAAATTTATTACAAAGATTTTAAAGGGATAAAGAAAAAAATTTTGAAAATCTTTAAAAATAAATTTACAAATAATTCAATTTCATATTAAATTAATAAAAACAAATGTCTTTCCAATGATATAATTTATTTTATTCTAGGTTTATTATTTCATGAATTATTTAAACCCGTATATCATACTGATTCATGATAACTTTCAAAAATTTATTACAAAAATTTTACAGAGATAAAAAAAATTTTTTTGAAAATCTTTAAAAATAAAGTTACAAGTAATTCAATTTCATATTAAGTTAGCGCAAACAAATGTCTTTCTAATGATATAATTTATTTTATTCTAGGTTTATTATTTCACGAATTATTTAAACCCGTATATCATACTGATTCATGTTGACTTTCAAAAATTTATTACAAAAATTTTACAGAGATAAAAAAAAGTTTTTTGAAAATCTTTAAAAATAAAGTTACAAGTAATTCAATTTCATATAAAATTAATAAAAACAAATGCCTTTCTAATAATATATTTTATTTTATTATAAGTTTATTATTTCATGAATTATTTCAACCGATTTATCATACTGATTCATAGTTACTGTTAAAGATTATAAATATTTTTGAAATTTTAAAATAATGTTTAATTATTTATAAAATTTGGTACCGAAGAATTCAACATTTAATATAATAAACATTTAATTATTGCGCATCTAGTAATATACTATTTTCATTTATTCGTTAAAAATTTCAAAAGTTATTAAACTTCAAATCTCAGAACTATCTATATTTATTAATAATAAAATAATAATCTGACTCTCACTTTTAAAAAATATTTGAATATTTTTAATATTTAGTTATGAAAGATTAAACATATGATAAAATGTAAATTCAATTGTTAAGCATATCATAATATAATTTTAATTTATTCGTTAGTTATTTCAAGAATTGTAAACTTTTGAAACACTTTTTTTTTTTTTTTAGACAGGTAAGAAAATACACTTCCAAAACTTTATTAAATTTTATTTTAAAAAATACATGTAGGTGAAAATTAACTTTTAAAACTCAACACTATAACAGTTTTTTTTTTTTTTTTTTTTTTTTTTTTTTTTTTTTTTAAACAGGGAAGAAAATACACTTCCAAAACTTTATTAATTTTATTTTAAAAAATACATGTAGGTGAAAAGTACATTTAAAATTAAAAATAAAAAATTTAAAAAATAAAAAAAAAATAAAAAAGCTCGAAAATACTATGTATTTCGGCAAGTTGTACTATGCGAGAATTTTTCCCTTTCTAATAAATAAAAAAGAAATAAAACTTAGAAGTAACATCTTTAAAATAGATAGTATGGTGTCCATTAAACTCTTCCCAGATTCATCATTTATTGAACTACCATGGCGAGATTCATCCTTCGTAGAAATAGATGCTGATCCTGTATTATCATTATGCCTTATAAGTACGACGTCGACGCTCTTGGATAAGTTTGATATTTTGCAATACCTATCAAATAATATCTCAAACGAACTACTAATGATAGGTATTGCACTTGTTAAGAATTCCGCCAAGCCCACAATTTTTGGAACAGGTGACTCAGATGAACCTTTAAAAAGTAGTTCATTTAATTGTCTCTGTTCCCCACTTTCGCGAAATGTAGCTCATTTAAAACTAAAGACCCACCAAGAAGGAACAAGTATATATAATGATTAATATAATCTTCAAAATTAGAAATAGAGTCATAGGAGGATTAAACACTCTAATCTTCCTAAGGAATAAAACATAGATATCATCGATGAAATTTAAAGAATTCCATCTAAAAGATGCAAGAGCATCGCATTTAATCCATTCCCTTGTACTGTTATTAATACTTCGACCTACAAAAAGGAAATTAAACACTATTTCACACACACTGGAATCAATTATACACATTACACATTACCGTTTTTCATATTTTTAACACTAAAAATATTTTTTCTTTCCAAATTTTATTAATTTATTTTTAAAAAAAAAAATACATGCACAAAAGTAACATTTTAAATTTAAAAATAAAAAATATTATCTTAAAATAAATAACCCCTAATTAGCAATCTTCAAAATATTTTTAAAAAAATTATATAATTTAAAATATAAAAAACCCTACCTCATTCGAGGAAAAATAGTAGAAAAAGGTAAATTTGTTTTTATCCTTCAAGGATTCAAATTGGACCATTATATAAATCGAAATTAGTTTCAAATATCCAGTAGGAATCCCAGTGAGCAGTTAAATATTCCATAGTCTTGAATTTTAAAAAGAGATCAAGATCAAACCATTCCCTTAACAGCATCAGCATCAGTAACATGAAGAGCTTCCATAGCACGAGATAATGATTTAATTTTTTCATGAAATTTACCATCGTCAAAAGTAGTTAATATTCTGTATGCAACGAAATCAGATCCCATATCAGCATCGGCAGAAACACCAATTTCTTCAGTAGCATTAACCTTTCCAGTTTTTTCATCACAATAGAATTTAGTTTTAATGAATTAATTGTATGCAATGACTTCTATCATGATATAAATGAGGTTTAAAAAAAAAGAAAATCAAAAGAAAAAGATTAATTAAATTTATTTAACTTTTATTTTATTTTATTTTTTTATTTATTCTTTATTATTTTATTTTTTATTATATTTTTATTCTAAATTTTATTTTATTTTTTATTATATTTTTTATTCTAAAATTTAATTTAATTTATTTTTTATTTCATTTTTTATTTTATTTTTTATTATATTTTTTGTTCTATTTTTTATTTTATTTTCTTTACTTTTTATTTTTTGATTCAAAAATTCATAACTATAAATGAAAAATACCTACCTTACATTCCAGATAATAAACTAAAGATAAAAAGAAAAAAAAAAGAGAAAAGTTCTACTTCAAAAAAAAAAAAAACGAATTTAAATAGTTTGAAAAAAATTTAAAAAATTAAAATAAAAATAATTGGTGCTAAAAAAAAAAATTTAATTGGTAAAAAAAAAAAATTAAATAAAAATTAATTGGTAAAAAAAAAAAAAAAAAGTATTTAAATATTTATTATTTATTTATTTATTTATTTATTTATTTATTTATTTATTTATTTATTTATTTATTTATTTATTTATTTATTTATTTATTTATTAATTTATTTATAATAATTTTTTTAGTTATTATTATTAATTTAAAAAATTATAATAAAAAATAAATAATTTAAAAATTATTAAATATGTAAATAAATATTTTAATAAGTATATTATTTATAAATACTTATTCTTTAATAAATAAAAAAAATAAAATAAAATAAAAACTACTCTTAATATGATTATTAAATATATAACAATATACTAATTTATTTATTAAATATATTTTAAATATCTATATTATCTATAATTAATTTTTTATACTTTAAATAACTATATATTATTTATATATAATTTTTTTAAAATAATATATTTAACTCTATATTATATTAGATATATTTTTTTAAATTAATCTAAATAACTATATATTATTTATATATAATTTTTTATACTTTAATTAAAATATCTATATTGTATAAATATATTTTTTATACTTTAATTTAAAAATCTATATATTATTTATATGAAATTTTTTATACTTTAGTTTTAATAGCCATAAATTATTTATATATAATTTTTTTAAATTAATTTAATATGTAAATAATATTACATTTATTAATATTTTTATTATATTAATACTATATATATTTATATGACATAAAATGTATGTAACTATATATATTATTTCTATATAATTAAATATAATTTTATATTTTAAATTTAATTATCATTTATTATTTTTACTTAATATTAGAAATATATTTATACATTAAAAATATATTATTATTTATAATTTATTATTTATTTAATAGTTTGGTTATTCAAATTTTATTATTTATTATTTATTTTTTATTTTTTATTGTTTATTATTTATTATTTATTATTTATTATTTATTATATATTATTTTATTATTTATTATTTCAATTATTTATTATTTATTATCTATTATCTATTATTTATTATTTATTATTTATTATTTATTATTTATTATTTATTATTTATTATTTATTATTTATTATTTATTATTTATTATTTATTATTTATTATATATTATATATTATTTATTATTTATTATATATTATATATTATTTATTATTTATTATTTATTATTTATTATTTATTATTTATTATTTATTATTTATTATTTATTATTTATTATTTATTATTTATTATTTATTATTTATTATTTATTTAAAGTTTGTTTTTCAATTTTATTATAAATTGTTAAGTTTTAGAATTAGTTAGATGTATTTCAATTTTATTATAAATTGTTAAGTTTGAAAATTAGTTAGGTGTAAAATAATTTTATCAATAATTAATAAATTATCAGTCAATTAATAATATAAAAATCAATATATCATAAGTTTATTATTAATATAAAAGTATAAATAAAAATATATTAGTTTGATTATTCAAATTTTATTATTTATTATTTATTATTTATTATATATTATATATTATTTATTATTTATTATTTATTATATATTATATATTATTATTATTATTTATTATTTATTATTTATTATTTATTATTTATTATTTATTATTTATTATATATTATTTATTATTTATTATTTATTATTTATTATTTATTATTTATTATTTATTATTTATTATTTATTATTTATTATTTATTATTTATTATTTATTATTTATTATTTATTATTTATTATTTATTATTTATTATTTATTATTTATTATTTATTATTTATTTAATAGTTTGTTTTTCAATTTTATTATAAATTGTTAAGTTTTAGAATTAGTTAGGTGTATTTCAATTTTATTATAAATTGTTAAGTTTGAAAATTAGTTAGGTGTAAAATAATTTTATCAATAATTAATAAATTATCAGTCAATTAATAATATAAAAATCAATATATCATAAGTTTATTATTAATATAAAAGTATAAATAAAAATATATTAGTTTGATTATTCAAATTTTATTATTTATTATTTATTATTTATTATATATTATATATTATTTATTATTTATTATTTATTATATATTATATATTATTTATTATTTATTATTTATTATTTATTATTTATTATTTATTATTTATTATTTATTATTTATTATTTATTATATATTATTTATTATTTATTATTTATTATTTATTATTTATTATTTATTATTTATTATTTATTATTTATTATTTATTATTTATTATTTATTATTTAATTATTTATTATTTATTATTTATTATTTATTATTTATTATTTATTATTTATTATTTATTATTTATTATTTATTATTTATTATTTATTATTTATTATTTATTATTTATTTAATAGTTTGTTTTTCAATTTTATTATAAATTGTTAAGTTTTAGAATTAGTTAGGTGTATTTCAATTTTATTATAAATTGTTAAGTTTGAAAATTAGTTAGGTGTAAAATAATTTTATCAATAATTAATAAATTATCAGTCAATTAATAATATAAAAATCAATATATCATAAGTTTATTATTAATATAAAAGTATAAATAAAAATATATTAGTTTGATTATTCAAATTTTATTATTTATTATTTATTATATATTATATATTATTTATTATTAATTATTTATTATTTATTATTTATTATTTATTATTTATTATTTATTATTTAATTATTTATTATTTATTATTTATTATTTATTATTTATTATTTATTATTTATTATTTATTATTTATTTAATAGTTTGTTTTTCAATTTTATTATAAATTGTTAAGTTTTAGAATTAGTTAGGTGTATTTCAATTTTATTATAAATTGTTAAGTTTGAAAATTAGTTAGGTGTAAAATAATTCTATCAATAATTAATAAATTATCAGTTAATTAATAATATAAAAATCAATATATTATAAGTATATTATTAATATGTAAGTATAAATTATTATTTATTAGTTTGATTATTCAAATTTCATTGTAATTTATTATATATTATTTATTTAATAGTTTATTATTTAATTTTATTTATTATATATTATTTATTTAATAGTTTATTATTTAATTTTATTTATTATATATTATTTATTATTTAAATAATAGTTTATTATTTAATTTTATTTATTATATATTATTTATTTAATAGTTTATTATTTAATTTTATTTATTATATATTATTTATTATTTAAATAATAGTTTATTATTTAATTTTATTTATTATATATTATTTATTATTTATTCAATATTCAAATTTTATTATTTATTATTTATTATTTATTATTTATTATTTATTTAATAGTTTGTTTTTCTTTTTTATTATTAATTGTTAAGTTTGAAAATTAGGTGTAAAATAATTATATCAATAATTAATAAATTATCAGTCTATTAATAATATTAAAATCAATATATTATAAGTTTATTATTAATATATATAATTAAATATTTAATAAAAAGTTTATAAAAATAAATAATAAATTATTATTAAATTGTAATAAATAAATTACTAAAAATAATTTTATATATAAAATATATATAAATGTAATGTACTTTTTTAAATTATATAAATACTATCATAATATATAATAAGTTGACTTTTGATTGAATTTTTTTTAAACTACTTAATATGATGTAACCTATTGTTGACTACAAATAAACTTAAAAAAATAAATATTTAGATATCGCTGTATCATACACATATTATGAATATATATATTTAAATTTTTATATTAATTAATAAATTATATAAAAATTAATTTAATGCAATATAGAATACTATTAAATAATATTATATATTATAATATAATTAAAATAAATATGAAAATATATTGATTAATTTATTTTTATTTATTTGACAAAAAAAAAATGATTCAATAATTTTTTATCTTCCTTCAAAAGACCTGTTTATATTTTTTTTTTTTTTTTTTTACTTTTAAAAGTGTTGTTTTAATAATATGTTTTCAAAATATTTACTTTTTATATTTTTATATGTTCTATTTTTTTTTTTAAAAAAAAAAATAATTGTTTTTTCTATATAATTTTATTTATTTATTATTTAAAAAATTTATTACTTTTATATAGAAAAAAAAAATATAATAAATATACTTTCTTTTTTGTCATTTTTTTTTCCAGATTTTAATTTATTTTATATTATTTAATTTTAAATTTTTTTTTTTTTTATTGAAATTTTCCTTAAATGTCTCTTCCATTTAATGTGGTATTTTATTTTTTATCCTTTTTTGGTATTTTTTTTTTTATTATTTTTATTATTATTTAAATTTAATTTTTTTTAGTATTCAAATAAAATATATTTTAATACGTCAATTAAACTTAATATATTGGTTCAATTTAAAAATAGTATATTTCAATATATTATTTCTTTTTATTTTCATTTCACATGTTTATTTATTTTTATATTTTTTTATGATATTTTTTTTTAATATGAAATGTTTACAAATTTTAATAAACTTTATTAAATATATTTTTTTAAAGTGGATATTAATATTATTAATAATATTAGTTAAATCATATCTATTGATTAATTAAATTAATAATTAATAATAAATATAATATTACATTATTAGTAAGGGTTAGTATTCATAATATTCATAATATTTGTAATATTACTAAGGGATAGAGTTTATACCTTTGATAATCTATAAACAAAAGATATTTAATAATTTTTATTATCAATCTTTTAAAGCAAGTAATAATTGAATTTAAAAAAAAAAAAAAAAAAAAGTTTTATTAAGAGTAATGAGAATGGCTTCTTCTTCAAATAGAACAATACATTTTGAGGAAGGAAAAATTTTAAGAAAACTTCCGGAAGATCATCCTTTGTCTTTCGCTTCCGAAATTCATCTGTTTTTCGTTATGAATGGCAAACAAGCAAATGAAAATCAAAGAAAGCTTTGCCCTATTTTCTGTGCTAAATGCAAAAAATCTCTAACAAGAACATGTACTAATAAAAAAAAAACTAAATACTACTATGTCCGTTGCGAGAGTTGTAACAATTCCATTTCTTGCTCCCTTTTGAAAGCTTTTCTTGAAGACCTATACGACCACGGTTGTATAGACTTTAAGAGAACAGGAGACTTTACCATGCTGGGTAAACAAATAAAAAGTGGGACAATTATTTTTAAAAGAAAAGACAATCCAGAATTGGAAGATCTGGAGATTGAATTTAAAAGTCCCAAAGACGATGATTTAATAAATGGTTTTCTATTAAAACCAGTAAATATTACCCCAGCTGGTTCAAAATATACTATTTCTAGTATTAGAGAACTTTTTTATTCCCCTTATGACTATTATAAGTCAAATGAAATAAGAATGAAAAACCCAGTTGTTTATGAAAGCTCTACTCCTAGTTCAGAAACTGAAAATTTATTTGAAAGTATAATTTCTCAAGATTTTCTTGAAAATAATGATACTTTAGAAATGGATTCTGATACTCCATTAAATTCCGTTACCACCCCCACTTCCAAAAGACCAAGAATTTCAAACCAGAGAGAAGAAGCGGAGGCTAATTTCAATAATTTTTCGAATTCCTATAGCTACCACAATGATTTCTATCGAATGACTATCGAAAACAATTATTTAAAGCAACAAATTATGAGCAAGGACTTATTAATCAACAAATTAATGGATGAAAATAGAATCCTAAAATTCAAAAGTAATAATGCCTCTTCGTCCGGTGAAAGGAATACTTTTTTGAATCCTGCTTACCCTAACCCATTGTCTTCTGCTGCCATTGCCACTGCCGATGCCGATGCCGATGCCGATGCCGCTGCTGTTGCTTCTGATGAAATTCTGATGATGGAGAACGGAAAATCAATTAATGATCAAGAGTTAATTGATCGAATTCAAAATATTAATGAAATGGTAGCAAAAAAGCAAGATAATCCTGTCTACCATTCCGTTAATGAAATTTTATCTCAGGAAGAATTACCTGAGAACTTAAAAAACTTGAATAAAGATAAATCCTTCATCATGAAGTGCATTTTAGGATTGAAGACGAGCCCAAGAAGAAAAATAAATCCAAAAAATCTGGTTAAAGTTTATGCCAGAATTGAGGCTCAGAAAACAAGATTTGTACGGTTTTTTTTAAAAAATCTTGGAATTCCTTCAAGCCAACTCAAAAATATTTCTTTTGTTGGCAAAAATATTTGTGAATTATTAGTTCACAAAAATTTTAAGGATCAATTAATTAAAGTTCTTCAATCCTGCGAAATTGAGATTTTAAATGATTTCGATCCAAGTGTATGCACTAAAGAAGGAGAGGCAAAAAGTGAAGACATTAAGAGGACTGAACTTGCCTATTATAAAAGAATAACTGATATTATTAATAGGAGAGAAAGTCCTGAATATGTTAAAGAATATTATAAGGAAGTGCTTCTGAATACTAAATTTCAATTAATACATGTTCCTTTTACCCCTAATAATATGAATAATACTAATTACAACAGAAATAGGAACAACTTAGCAGAAGCAAGTAGTAGCAGCAGTAGCAGCAGCAACAACAATAATAATGAAGTTAATGGTCCTTACCGTGCCTATGATCACAATAGTTTTAGTCTTTATGAAAGCTATACAGGGGAAGATGAAGATGAAGTACTAACAGATGAAAATAGATACAGTACATATGATTCCGATACCGCTTCATCTGAAAATGAAGATGATATGGAAGCTACTGGTAATGAAATCATACATGAAGAGCAAATAAATAATGAAATAATGGAGGATAGTAATAAAAGAAACCCTATGGAAACTGATACAAATGAAGATATTACTTTAAATAAAGTTAATATGGAAACTGATGATAAAGAAAACATTAATCTAATTAATAATAATATTATAAATAATATGGATATTAATAATAATAATAATAATAATAATAATAATAATAATATAAATAATATGGACATTAATAATAATAATAATAATAATAATAATAATAATAATAATAATATAAATAATATGGACATTAATAATAATAATAATAATAATATAAATAATATGGACATTAATAATAATAATAATAATAATAATAATACTTTAATCATGAATAATATTATTCAAGGGGGGGTAAATTCTGATTTAAGTAATTATTCGGAACCAATTCAATCAAGACAATATAAATCTGAATAATTACAATAGTAATAACCAAAATCACATTAATTCTATTAATGTTGATTATAGGGTTATTTATAAAAATTTGAATGATATTAACTATATACCGTCTATTATACCTAACCTTTACGATGTTGAAAATAATACGGTTGAAGTTAATCATCATTCCTCCCCCCTTACTACTAATATCCATTTCAATACTTTTGTAAATCAATGCAAAAATGCTAGTCCTCGCTTAAATATTTTATATGTAAATGCTAGAGGATTTTCAAAATATAAACAAAAGTATATTTTTAATTGCCTTCTATATATTTATGATATCATATTTATTAGTGAAACATGGTTCATAAATTATATAGAATTATTTAAAAATCCACACCTATTAGCAAGTACTCCAATTAAAGAAAAAAGAGGTACTCGCTATAATAATGGAATTATGTGTTTTATAAATCCATTATTAAAAGAAAAAGTTTCCATATTACAAGTAACCGAATATTATATCCTATTAAAAATATTTAATAAAAATATAATGGCGGTTTACTTTCCTCCATCTTTATCATCAATCCAATTTAAAAAAAGTATTTCTACTTTTTATTCTCCTGATATGATATTAGGAGATTTTAATATTTCTATTTCAATATCTTCATTAAATAATAAAAAGGAAAAAGAAAAATTCTTTATATTGAAAGAATTTTTAAAAAAGTATTATTTACATTACAATGTTCCCTATAATCCAAAAAATATAATAAATAAATGGGATCATTGCTTTTCTAAAAATAGTTTAAATACATTTTTATATCTTAATAACTCATCTTTTCCAACGGATCATCCTTCCTTAGAAGTAATGATCCCTTTAGGTAGTAGTAGTAGTAATAATAATAATAATAATAATAATAATAATAATAATAATAATAATAATAATAATAATATTAATAATAATATTAATATTAGCAATAATATTAATATTAATCATAGTTATAGTTATAATAATATTAATGTTAGTAATACTATTAATATTAATAATAATTATAATTATAATTATAATAATAATAATAATAATAATAATAATAATAATAATAATAATAATAATAATAACGTTAATGTTAATAATAGTTATAATAATATTAATGTTAGTAATGATATTAATATTATAAATAATTATAATAATATTAATGTTGATAATTTTAACCCTAATGATATTAATAATAATAGTAATAGTGATGATAATAACGATTATAGTTTATTTAATAATTCTTTTAGTTTATTTAATAATTCTTATAGTTTATTTAACAATAGTTATAGTAATAATAATTTTAATAATAATAATAATAATATTAGTAATAATAGTTTTAGTTTATTTAATACTTTTAATAATTCTTTTAGTGATGAAAATAATATTAATAATAACTTTAGTTTTAGTTTATTTAATAGTTTTAATAATTCTTTTAATGATGAAAATAATATTAATAATAACTTTAGTTTTAGTTTATTTAATAGTTTTAATAATTCTTTTAATAATGATAATGATAATCATAATCATAATAATAATTTTAATGATATTAATAATGATACTACTACTACAATTAAGAAAAGATATGTTATTAAAAATTTAAAACTTCCTTTAATTAGAAATTCTTTTTCAAATAGAATTGATATATTTTCAAAAATAACCTTGCAAAATTCAAAAACTTTGATCAGTAAATTTCAACAATCTTCAGTGGAGGTAAAACAAAATGTTATAAATTCCTTCGATGAATTAATTAGGGGATTTATACAAGATACGAGTTCTGATTTATTGGGTTCTTTATCAACAAATAAAAATGTGTACCAATCTCCCGATATAGATAAGTATTTTTTTGAAATTGGAAAATCTATATCGAATAATGAAAAGTCAAAAGTCGACAGTACCAACGATGAATTAGAACAATATTCTAATTCAATTTCAGAAAAAAATCCAATTGAAGTAAATACGGTACTGAGACTTTTTAAAGAACATTTAAAAAACTCAAATGAGAACCCTCAATTTATTGAATCAGAATCGCCAAATTTGACGCCTCTTGAAGATGTTTTCAACTATTATAAAAAAATATATAAGTATAAAGCTGAAGAGTTTAATCCAAAGGATCTAAGAAGAAATTATTTGGGAAGCTACGACGAGGAATTTTATAAGTATTTAAACGAGGATAAAATTACCTTTAAAATTACAAAATTATCATCCAACAAAGCGTGTGGAATAGACGGGATTCATTCGGTAATGTTAAAAACTCTTTTAGGAACAGACTTTCCAAAACTTTTGCTCTATCTTTATCAAATGTGTATAAAGTTTGGAATGACACCTAAAGGATGGAATGAATCCGTTACCTTTCCTATTCCAAAAAAGAAGAAATCCTCGTATATCAAAGATTTTAGACCAATATCAATAACAAATACATTTCGTAAAGTATTTGAAGGTCTATTATTAGATTATATGAATACGAAATTGAAAAAAGAACTTAAATTGTGTGGAAATCAAGCAGGATTTCGTTCAGGGTATTCCACACTAACACATGCTATAGCCTCAAATGAAACAGCTCAAAGTTATAATCCAAAACAACATCATGTTTTTTTGGATTTAAAGAAAGCCTATGATACCGTTCCAATTAAAATGTTGATGAAGAAATTGGAAAAAAGAAATCTTCCCAAAGGTATCATTTCATTGATTGCTTCGTTATTTTCTGGATGTACTACAAGAATTATTGTAAATCAGGAAATAACGGATGAAATAGAAATACAAAGAGGCTTACTACAAGGTGCTATTTTATCACCTTTACTTTTTAATATTTTCATTGATGATTTAGCATCAGAATTGACAGAAAGGTATCCAAATGATCCATTACCTCATTGTCTTTTCTATGCTGATGATATTAAATTAAATAATGAAAATAAAGATAATATGCAAAAAATGATAGATATCTGTTTTAAATGGGCTGAAGAAAATGGAATGGAGTTTAACATTGAAAAGTCAGCTTTCCTTAGTGATCCTTATTTTAATAACAATAATGATAATGATAATGATAATGATGATGATAATGATAATAATAATGATAATGATAATGATAATGATAATGATAATGATAATGATAATGATGATGATAATGATGATGATAATGATGATGATAATGATGATGATAATAACAACATAAATAATTATAATAATAATAATAACGTGGATGATCTTCCTTTTTATTTAGGTTCAGAAGAAAATAGACTTCCAAAAAAAGAAGAATACAAGTATTTGGGTTTTATTCATAGATGTTCTGGAATTAATTGGAAAGAACATTTAAATAATTCAGCAGAACGATCATTAAAATTGTTAAAGTCTCTGAATTATTATATCAATAAATGGTCGCCTTCAATTAAGTTATTCATATTTAGATCATTTATTAGACCAATGATGGAACATTCTGCTTGTCTTTCCTTTTACTGGATGAAAAGTATTGAAGAATTTGAAAATAGAGAATTAAATTCCAAAGAACCCTTTGAAGAGAACCATCTTTATAATAAAGTAATGAGACTAGGAGTTAAATGGATCTTAAATACTAAACGTTTTCGTATAGGCTTTTCTATTTTAGGATTACCTCCAACTTTAGAAAGACTCTATACATTATCATTAAAATTTAAAAGGCACATTAAAGAAATAGATGAAGATAATCCTTTAAATGTGGCCTTTTATATCAATAACTATAAAAGTAGGATCCCAAGAAATTCCTTTTTTTATAAAGTTATGGACTGGGATCATTTGTTCCATTTAAAATACTTTGGATTAAAAGATCCAGTGATACCAGACGACGAAGACCCGAATGATCCAGATATAGATCTTATTGGTTTGGATTCAAGAATAAAAGATCTTATTTATAAAAGTAACTTTGGAAGTTCAGCGTTAACAAGTTGTATTCTTCCATTTGCAAGAGTGAAAAAGAAGACCGATAAAAATTATATTAAAGAAACTAATTCTTCTGATCAATGCATCTATATCAATGATCCTATAACAAGATATAGAGCAATAAGATGGAGATTAAATACTTTTCTCTATAAAAAGATCTGTCCAATATGTCATAGGGAAATGAATAGAGCTCATATTCAGAAATGCAAATTATTTATGCATGTTCCCTTTTGGCATTTTATATGCAACGATGACATCTATGCATATAAAAGTGAACTTCGAAAGTATGGTGATCATCCACCACCAAACTATAATATACTAGACAGTATATTAAATAATAAAAATTATGATAAATTTAGAATTATCACCGACTTCCTTTATAAATTTTGGAATGAACTATCATCATCTACTACTGCTGCTACTACTACTACTACTACTACTACTACTACTGCCAATAATACCATTAATAAAAATTATAACTTCAATACATAAACAAAACAAAACAACTTTTAGAATTATATAATTAAAAGGTAAATATAAATTTAATTAAATTTTTAAATTATTTCAAAAAAATTTTTTTTTGTTACACCAAAGTTTAATTATTTTTTTTTTTTAATTTTTTTTTTTTTAAATTAAATTTTTTATAATTTTAATTATAATTAATAGTAAATTAAAAATTTTTTTATTATTTATTTATTAAAATTTTAAATTTAAGAGGCCTTTTAAAATAATTCTTTTATTTTAAAGTGACCTTTATTTTTATTTTTTATTTTTATTTCTTTAATTTTTTTTATAAAATAAATTATTATATTTTTAATTATTTTATGAAAAATTAAAAATAAATTTTTTATATATTTAAATATATATTTATTTATTTAAATATTTTATTTAAAAAATATATAATAAATTTATTAATTATTTTTTTTTTTTTTATTTAAAGTCTTTACTTTTTTTTTTTTTTTTTAAAAGGCCTTTTAAATTTTTTATTATTATTTTTTTATTACTATTATCAAATAATTACTAACTATATTTTTTATTTATTTAATTTTATTATTAAATTATATTATAATTAAAATATTTTACAATCAAATACAAAAAAAAAAAAAAAAAAAAAAAAACAATACATATACAATATTTTCAACTTATTATCCAATAATTATAAAAAAATTTCATTACAATGTATCAAAAAAATAATTATTTTTTCAATATAAATACATTCATTATTCATTCAAACAATATAAAAAAAAAAAAAATTTAAATCCAATCAAAAATGACAAAAAAAAAAAAAAAAAAAAAAAAATAAAATCAATCAAAATTGCAAAAAAAAAAAAAATTTAAATCAATCAAAATTGTAAAAAAAAAAAAAAATGAACCAATAATAGGACCAAAAAAAAAATTTCATACAATCAATATTTTTTAATTTGAAGCCATACAAAAAATAAAAAAAATTCAATATAATCAAATATAAATTAATTGTTTAAAGCCATATAAAAAATAAAAAAATTTAATACAATTATAAAATTTCAATTTTTTATCCAATAAAAATTAAAAATGTATTAAAAAATATAAAAAAATTTTTTTTTCATCACATATATTATAATATAATAACAATATATTTAAATACAAAAAAATAATACAAAAAAATCTACTACAAAAAAAAATACAAAAAAAAAAAAAAAAAAATAATAATAATAATAATTATTATTAAAAAAAAAAATAATTTTATTTCTCCTAATGTATAATCCAAAATACATTATGGTTTTTTCTCCTAATGTATAATCCAAAATACATTATGGTTTATTATTTAATTATTTTTTTTTTATTAAATAATTATATTTATTATAAATCTTTTTATATCATAACGGTAATTCATATTTATCTATTTATTAATTATTATACTATATTTTGCCGCGTACAAAAAAAATTTATTTTTATTTTTTTGTACTACATTATTTTTGATAACTCTAAATAATTATATTTTTGTTTTATATTTTTATTTATTGTTATTAAAAAATTTTTTATTGACTTTTTTTTATTACACTTTTAAAATAATTTATTAAAACTATTTTAAAAGAATAAAAAACACAATAATGTTAAATAATTATTTTAAAAGTGCACTTTTTAATTCATTTAATTTGTTAATATTTTATTTTTTTTTCTCTTATATAAAATAATTAATAATTTTTTAATAAATAATTTTTATAATAATTTTTATTATTATTTTATTATTTATTATTAAAGAATTAAATTATTTTAATATATAGTTTTTATTTAGTATAAAATATATTTTTTTTATTTATTTACATATTAGATTGTTTATTAATTATATAGTTTTATAATTTTTCCTTTCTTTATTTACCCTTTTAACTTTTACAATAGTTATCCTTTTATTTTACTTTTAATATAATTCTATAATTTTTATTATAATTCTTCTTTTTATATTTATATTTAAAAAATTTATATCTAAAAATTTTTTCTTATGTTCCCTTTATAATAAATTATTATAAATTTTTCTTGTGTGTTCCCTTTATATATAAATTATTAAAAGATTTATTTTTTTTTAATCTTTTTTATTTAATTATATATAAATACATAAGAATAATTATTATTTTATTTTTTTATTTTCTTTTATTCTTTTTTTATTTTATTTTTATTTTTATCTTTTATAAATTATCTTTTATAAATTATCTCTATATATATATATCTTATTTTATTATGTCTTCATAATAATTTAAATATTTATATAATACCTTTTATTTTTTTTCATTATAATTAATTATATTTTTATAACCTTATTATTCTTTCAACCTACCTTTTTTATTTATTTTATTTACTTTGGTTAATAATTACTTTACTTTATTTACCCTTTATTTTTTAAATTATTAACTCTTATTTTATTATAGTTATTATCTTTAGATAATAATTATAAACTTTTATCATTTTATATAATTTTATATAAATTTTTATCATTTATATAATTTTATATAAACTTTTATCATTTTATATAATTTTATATTTTTATAATTATATACTTTTTATTATTATCTTATATAATTATTTCTTTTAATAATTATATATACTTCTTTTCTTTTCTTGTATAATTATTTACTTTAAGTAATTATACAATTTTTTATTATCTTATATAATTATTTCTTTTAATAATTATATACTTTTATTTTATTTTATTATATAATTATATATCCTTTTATAATTATATATTTTTAAATTTCTTATATAATTATTTTCTTTAAATAATTATATATACTTCTCTTTTTTCTTATATAATTATTTCTTTTAATAATTATATACTTTTTTATTATCTTATATAATTATATACCTTTTATAAATTATATATTTTTATTATTTACTTATATAATTATTTATTTTTAAATAATTATATACTTTCTTTATCATTATCTTATATAATTATTTGCTTAAAATAATTATATACTTTTTATTTACTTATATAATTATATATCTTTTATAATTTATATACTTTTATTTACTTATATATTATATATCTTTTATAATTATATACTTTTATTTACTTATATAATTATTTATTTTTAAATAATTATATATTTTTTCATTATCTTATATAATTATTTCTTTTAATAGTTATATACTTTTTACTTACTTATATAATTATATACTTTTTATAATTATATTTTATTATTTATTTATATAATTATTTCTTTTAATAATTATATATTTTTATTATTATATTATATACTTATATATCTTTTATAATTATATATTTTTTTTTCACTAATATAATTATTTGCTTATAATAATTATATATTTTATTCACTTATATAATTATTTGCTTATAATAATTATATATTTTATTATATTTTATTCACTTATATAATTATTT